>BQNB010076019.1:0-31282 GCA_026074375.1 Tanacetum coccineum | reverse complement strand
CCTTATGGCACTGCCAAGTTGTCTCATGCCGACGGTTCGAATTTCAAAGTCAATTATCATCGTTTGAAGCACTATTATGGAGGGGATACACCACCATTGGTTACCTCGGATCTCCAAACTTTCCCTAAGGACAACTAAATTCAGGGATCGAGTCGAGCTTGCGACTCGGTGACCAAAAACAAGCCACTTCGTGGGAGTTCACCCCATGCTTATCTTTTTCTATTTTCATTCTATTTTCTTAACTAATGTGTTGTGTTGAGAGAGGCTTGTACTCTTTCCGATTTATCGATGTTTGTTGCTTGTTTGTTGTGATTTTATAGGATCGAACCAACAAATTCTATGAAGCCTCTGGTGTCCGGTTGATTTATCCCGTTCAACTCAAGCTTCTCATCCTTTGTATGAAATTAGTTTGGGGAGGGAATCTATCGATTTGATGTTGCTTGCTTATTGTTTTGTTCTCACGTACCCGTTTTCCCACAATAATAGCAAAAATTTTAAATTTTAAATTTTTAAGTTCTTATTTGTATCAAAAAGGGGAAGGGAATCTATCGATTTGATGTTGCTTGCTTATTGTTTTGTTCTCACGTACCCGTTTTCCCACAAAAATAGCAAAAATTTTAAATTTTTAAGTTCTTATTTGTCATAAATAGTTATAAAAAAAAATAATAATAATAATAATAAGTGTTAAGACACGAATGTAGGTTTTCCGTTGGTAAGAATAAGAAGTAATTTTTGACCCGATCGTACGTGTAGAGTTCTAGCTTTCTCCCTTAACAATTAATGATGATAGTTTGTGCTAGTCTCATGTAGACTTTAAACATGCTAGACTTGAAATCATTAGTAAATGAAAACTTGTGCTAATCTCAAGTAGATTTTAAATATGCCAAGTTGGAATTTATATGGCTAAGTTTTCGCGAATCTCTTTCTTAGAGATTTTAAATTGCGAAGAACGAGAAATGATAGTGTTATTTATAAGTCATGACATTAAACGTAGAATAGTTGGTTTTCTTTCAAGCTCATAAGTGTTAATTGTGGCTTTTTCTCCCATTAGCTTGTTTCACCTTTATATATAATTGTTTAATAAATAGAGTTGTGCGGTTTTTTGGTTAATAATTAGTTAATAGAAGTTTTCTTTAGTTCCTTTGTGATTAGGATGAGTACACATCAGGAATACTTAATTTGGCATACTATATGTATCACATTAATAAATATTTTGCTTATTCCTTAAAGAGCCTTAGGGTATATGGGATAAGTAGAATTCAATAATAATCCAAGACTGATAAAAGTTTGCTGCATCTTGCCGGCTCACAACCGATGTTACAGCCTTCTAAAAGGTCGAGGAAGTTACCGAGGTCGAAATATGTTTGCTACATCTTGTCGGAGGCGTGGCCGATGTTGTAGCCTTCTAAAGGACTGAGGTTTAATAATGTTGCTTAATTTTTTGTCTTATTTTGTACCTTAAAGAGCCTAAGGGTATATGGTGCAAATAAGATTGGTCCATTCATGTCTTAAAGAGCCTTAGGGTATATGACATGAATGGTGCCTTGCTTAAGTAACCTAATAAAAGCCAAATTTTGGTTGCCTCGATGTGGACTTTAATCTTGATGACATTTGATCTTTTGAAAAGGGCTAAGAGCTAATTATTGCATTCTTAACCGTTACGCTTTATTTTTGAATTAATAAGTATCGAAATAAAAGTCTTAAAGAGCCTTCGGGTATATGACTTTAGTAAAATCTTGAGATACAAAAATAGGGAATAAGGGAGGAAATGTAAGTACACAATTAGCTCTTATGAGTAGTGTTAGCATCATAACTTGTATTTTGCAATGATCTTATTTTTCAGCTTGGCTTGGAGAGGTGAAAGTCGGGGACGATGAATTTATCCATTTGGACACTTTTCAAGTGCTTTTTGTTCTATGATCCTAAAAGTTACCACAAGGTAATGAAAACAATACATTATGTTATACAAGAAAAAGTTGTAGTTAGGTAGTTAATTATTAAGAAAAATCATAAAAAGAAAAAAAATAAAGAAAAAAAAGAAAGTTTTGAAAATGGGAAAACGGTGTTTTATAACTTGTGACTTAGAAACTTTCCCCGCAAAGACTTTACTACTTCTTAAAGGATTAGTTTGGGGAGGTTTCGAGGTATTTGATTATAAGGCATGTAATATTACGTGAGGACATGCAATCGTTTAGTTTGGGGAATTTTGATTGGTGTAAAATACACATATCCGTTAACACCAAAAATGACCCTAAATGACCAAAAATACATTGAAAATGGCAAAGATATGTGTGTTTTTGTGTTTTGTGTATGCAGGTATGGATAAAGCAGAAATCACAAGAAAATCGTCAAAAATGGGCAAACACGGACCCGGGAAACGGAAGAGCACAAAAGAAGCCAGGAATTCAAGTCAAATAGTCAAAGTCAACATTAGAAGACAGAGACCCCAAAGTTACAATACTAGTCCCTCAAGTTTTCAAGGATTACACAAATGGTCCTTGAAGTCTAAATGGGCCCATTATCCCTAAAAATCTCACCCGGATCCACTAAACAAAACAAAAGATCTATACAGTCTGCTAGCTGGGAATAACCCATAATACTTAACAGGCTGCATAGCATAGCTACAACATAACCAAATCTAGGAACTGCTACCAGCCTCTCCTGGTGCATCAGGCTGTGCCGGACCTTTTGCGGGTCCATGCTGCCTCTGAAACTCGACCATCTATGTCTATAGTCCTTTCAGCAACCTCAATGTCTTAGTCAACTGAACCTGTCTCTTGTGGTCTGATGCCAACAACTCTGAAATCACCCTCTGTCTCCTGTGATCTGCTGACTGTAACTCTGAAATCAATGCACTCTGCGCCACTACCGTAGTACGTAATGACATAACATCTGAACGTGCATAGTCGCTAGCATCCATGGATAGTCCCCAAGCCTCACGAGCCATCTTAGCCTCTCTCTCTATCATTACTGCTAAACGACGATGAACAGGCCTATCCCTATACAACAAGTTGACTCGGCCTCTCAGTTGAGACCGGTCATCTTGAGCATCCTCCATAATACCATACATGCTGGTAGTCTCCTCCTCAACAATGGTAGCAAGATCGGTAACCCTCTGATTGACCCCCTCTATGGTGGTCGGTGCAATCTCATCGATGGCTCCTACCAGATCATCCCATGTATCCGTAATGCCATAGTCTAACTCCCTAGACTCCATAGACGATCGAAACATCTAGGAGGGACATTAACCATATCAACAAATCCATAAAGGTCCTCCCTCGCTATGGAGTATGGGTCGTCCCTCGATATGGTATGTCTATCTTGCCCTTCAGCAGCACCTGTGCTGAACTCTCCCTGACCTCACGACTAGGGATGGGAGAAAGCAAAACGCACCCATCTTCCGATCGAGGTAAACAACTCTCGGGCTCAATATCTCATTATGAGTAGGATTATTGGGTGTTGGTGATGGTATATGTGGTAATGGAGAGTGATAGTGGAGTAAGTGGTGGATGGTGGTGGGCGTGGTTAAGGCAAGGAGTTCTCTCGACCTCTTTCTGAGGAGGAAGTGTTTGGATGGCTCATCCGGTTTAGTTATCTGGCGGTCTTACGGTGTAAAGGTGGGATAAAGTGGCCGGAGCTGGAGTGCTTCTCTCCTCCTCCTCATCATCATCATCTTCCATTGTCTAGGCAGGGTAGCATAGTCAGATGGATCCTCCTCGGGATCCTCCTCTAGATCAGACTTGGGAATGTATCCTAGTGACTCAGTAGTAGGTGAGGTAACAGCATGCAATGGCTGTTCCTCTGCTAGAAAGACATCATCCTCGGGTGGTATATACTCTGGGTACACCGGCTCTAGTACATAAGGTAAATAAATGGGGGGGAGGGTGGTGCCTGCTCTAGCTCCTCCGGGCCAGACACGTAGTCTGGTGATGGTGGTCCCTAAGGCTAGGTAAGTAGTCAGGCGACGGTGGAACCTCAGGGCAGGTATGTAGTCTGGCGATGGTGTGACCTCATAAGAAGCCATTTTATGTAACGCATTGGGGTTCCTCTGGCATAATAGGTGGTCCATCGACTCCTGGGTGAGCCGATGTCTGAATTGTCCTCGGATACTGATGTGTATGTAACTGTAGAATGCTCAGAATCTGACATAATAATATCTGAAATCAAAATTAGCTTATATAAGTATGCTAATATAAGACTCTTATAGTAATATACTTTTATATTATAACATGTATATCAATCATAAATATCAATCATGCATGCATCTAGCCTAACCGACTAATGCAAAATTAGTGTAGTAGTCAAAAGAGCCTTATAGCCACTTTTAAGTTTAAAAAATCAGATGGTTAAAAGTAGTTGTTTGTTCTTGATTCAAGCATAGTAGTTTGTAGGTCACTTTAAATTTGTTTTAGCTTATTCTGCAATTTTTAGCTCATTTAGTTATCTGTTTTTAGCTTTGAAATTAGCATTTTGTAATTTTCACTGAGTTTTGAAAAACCAAAAAAATATAGTTTTTTGTCTGCATTAGCTTTTTCAGTTAGCCATTTCATAGCTTATTTGAGTTTCAAATTCTTTTTCAAAAGCTGTTTCTAGTAGTTTGAGGGTCAAGCTTTTTAATGGTATATGCAAAAGCCATTAAGTTTTGTTGCTTATGAAAAAAGCTCAAAGTTGCCCTTTCGGACTGTTTGGTAGTTAGATTTGTGTAAAGTGCTTATTTGGATTTTTCAGCTTATAGCTTATAACTTTAGTTTAATTCTTGTTCCTACTTGCTTATTAGGTTAGTAATAGGGTAGTGTAGCTTATTTTGATTTTGTTTGAGCTTATTCCAAGCTTATTTTGTTTCTTTGAGTTTTAATAAAGCTTTAAAAAGGCTTAGTGTTTTCTGTCATAGTTATAAGCTATTTTCTAGCTTATTAGTGATTTTCAAAAAAGTTGCTTTCACAAAAGTTCTTATTTTTTAGCTGTTTAACAGCTTTGTTTCAAAAAAAATTGGCAAAATAAAAAAAGGGGGAAACTAAGAAAGTCAGGGGTGAGCAAGGCTCGAACCCCTAACCTCAACCTAGCCTCAACCCTTTTAACGACTCAACATAACACACTCACACCACTGCGCCCTTGGGACTTTTACGTCCAAGTGTGTAACAACAATCCTTTTAACACCTTTTGAGCTCTTTTATCAATAAGCAATTCAAATGCTTATTTCCTTTTTCTGTGCTTATTCATTTAAGCATTTTCTTTGCTTTTATTTTTCATACAACCTTTTGAACTTTAGCTATTTTTAGTAATTTCCTTAGATTTTTATTTCAAAGTTTTATAATTTTCGTACATTTATCTTGTTTACAAACTTTAAAAAAATAAAAAAAATAGAAAAATAATCAAAAAAATAAAATTGTTTTTCTGAAAATTTTCTTTTGTCATTTAGGTTTTATAGAATTCAAATTTACTTTCGTAGGGTTTAAATTTAAGAATTCATATTTTTTAAAGAACGGGATTTTGACTCCCGCCTCGTTCTTCGTTTTTAACCCTCTTCCATAAAAGCCCCCCCCCCCCCCCCCCCCCCCCCCCCCCCCCAATCTTTGCTTTCCTAGCTTTTCTTATAAATTAGTAAATTAGGATAAATCAATGTTTAATTTTTGATAATTTAGGTTTTAATTGTCACGTTTTCTTCAAATTCCCGTTATTGTTTAGTGCTTATTTGTTTAATTGTTTAGTCGTTAATTTTTCTTTATATGATTTATGTGCTTTTAATTGTAGAAATAGATAATCAATTCAAAATCTTTATATAATATCATTATATAATCAATAAAAATATTAAATCATGTATTATTAAAAAATAATCAATTGTTGAACAAAGATAACACTTTATTTTACGGATACAAATACATAAACATTTATTTAACAAGTACGATTTAAATATTGTTTTGACTTGTATAAATTAAACAAAAAACAATAGGTGGTGATGTAACTCTATAATCTATATTGTGGTATTTATATTAAATACATTATACTCGTACGGCCTATAATTAATTAGCTTGCATTCGGATTTCGCTAGACATTTCACATACTTGATTTATATATCAATTCATTCACTTGAGGTGAGTTCATAGCCCCGCTTTTTATACAATTATAATGATTTACAACTCTCGGGGTGAGAAACATGCATTGTTTTACATTTAGATGCAAGTCCACTTTAAACAAATTACTAATTTGCCTAAGTAGCTATAACTCACTATGCCCATGAATCGTGAACTGTTAATTACTAGTAGTAAGCGCGAATGTTATGAATAAATGTATTTGAGATTAACATCTCTGTTCGGGTGAGTAGCGCTCACTTGTTTCGGTGGTACCGAACTAACTGATGTATACCATGTCGGATTTGGATGTTGCGGGTTGAACATCTACATGGGCACATTATTGGCATTAATTTGCATATACATACATGTTGTAGCTTCAGTGTCATGAGCTTAGCGCAAGCATAATTACATTTTGAGATATTGTATGTGTTACATGTCTTACACTTTGAAATCTTGTGGTCCTACTTTATACATTACTGTGAATTCACCAACTTTATGTTGACGTTTTAAAGCATGTTTTTCTCAGGTCAATAAGGTACAAGGGCAAGGATACATTGGGCGTCGTCATTTTGGGAGTCATATTGCATAAAGATTTGTGTGCATTACATTTGGGATATATTTGTTATGTATTAAAATCTTTACATTCTTAAGGATAAACAAGTTAAGTTTTGAGCTTTTGTAACAAACAATTTCATTAAATCAATGTATCATTTTTAAACGACTCATTTAGAGGTTGTTCTCTCATCTTGTGATATTGATCTATAAAGTAACACTCTCAGACCCTTATTCTGCTGCAACCCTATTTGGGGGTGTTACAAAACTGGTTTACTTATAAGCAAATGGTATACTTCTCCCAATGGAAATATGGTATAATTCGCCTAAGCAAAACATGTATAATTCGCCTAGTATAATTCGCCTAAGAAACAATATATATAATTCGCCTGTATTATTCTCCTAGTCTAATTCTCCTGGTATACTTCTCATAGTATAATTCGCCTGGTATACTTCTCCTAGTATAATTCGCCTGGTATACTTCTCCTAGTGTAATTCGAAATACACTTTTTCAAAACACTTAAAGACACACTTTTGACATTTTTTTCTTGGTTTTTCTTGTACAACTTACTATCCTAAGCCTATTAGAACCTTAAAAACATAAACTTTGTGGTTTTTAACACAAAAAATTTGAAATCAAGATTTTGGTTATAAAACTAGTTTCGAACCAAAAATGACACAAAAAATCAAATTTTTGATTTTTTTTCTAAGGTTTTTCTTGTACAACTACCTAAGACTTAGATGATAGAAGCATAAAAATGTAAACTTTATGGTTTTAAACATACAAAAAAGTAAAAACTTTCTTGTTGGGTTCGAACCAAATGACGCACCAACACAAGAAAAATAACTATGAATAAACGCACACAAAACCTATTAGATCACCTCATGGCTCTTGATACCAATTGTAGAATATGTATCTAACTACTTAATCAATCAATAGATAATTGATAAGTGTAGAATACACATATCCATTTATGCTTAAAATAACCCGAAAAAACCCAAAACAGACCAAAAATGGCAAAAATATGCTTGTATTTGTGTTTTGTGTGTGCAGGTACGGATATATCAAAAATCACATGAAAACCGTCAAAAACAAGCAAGCACGGACACGAGAATCAGAAGAGTACAAAGCAAAGCCAGGAAAGTCAAGCCTCAGTCAAATCCAGATGGTCAATAAAAGTCAGCAAAGCCCAAAAATATACCATTTTCACCCTCCAAGTTTCACTAAAGTCCAAAAATAGCCCCTCATCCCTTATTGGGCCCTTAAAACCTTATTGGGCCTGAAATACCCCAAATGGGCCTTGCCCGGATTCATAAGCCCAAATCCTTAACCCATGTTTCTTTTTATAAACCACAAGGACTGATCTTGCAATTTTTCTAAAGTTATTTATAACTAGAAAAGAAGAAAAGGAAGAGAGGGGCTAGAATTGTAAATTCTTCAAACTATAACAGTTTTAACTGTCGAAAATTGGGCGCGAAACCCATTTACTATTCACCCATCGTCCCACTTTTAGAACTAAAACGGAGGTCGTTTGAATGCTAAACGAAAAGAAACGGTAAAACGCACTCGGTAAAACGGGTCTAAGACTGAATTTTATGAAAAATTAGACCTATACTAAATATTATATTTTTCCTACATACTAAATGACAAAAGAAAATTTTATAAAAAAGAAAAATATTTTTTTATTAATTTTCTGATTTTTTATGAATTTTTAAAGATTTATAACTAATTAAAACTAAGAAAATAGAAAAAGACAAAAAATAAAAGTTATAAAAATTCTGAAAAAATAAAACTAAATAAAGAAAAATCTTACAATTCTAAAAATATAAAAATGCCTAAAAGTTATTAATTATATAAAAAGTAATTAAACTAATTAAAATTTAACCTAATTTAATTATTTAAATTAAATAAAACTAACTGCAGTTAACTCTAAGGACTAACAGTGAAAGGACTGCAAGGACTAACGAGGTAACAACATACTAACAAGGGGAACTAACATTGTTAACTATAAAAGAGAAATTTACACTAATGGTCCCTGCACACCAACCCGATTACAAAAAGGGTCCAAAGTGCTTATTATCAAAAAGCTATAAAAGCAAACTTGTAAAGGGGATTATGGTGAAGCTTTTTCATAAAAAGCACATTGCCTGAAATGAACTTAATAAGCCAGAAAAGTAGCTTTTTAGTGGCTGCAGAAGCTCAAAAGCTTATGGCTTATTTTTCATAGCTTATTGGGGCTTAAGGCTACTAAATAAGCTAAAATTAAGGGGATAAGCTAATAATACTAGGGAAGACCTAATTAAGCTATGGCTACCTAAATTAAGCCTTAAGATAAGCTGAAATCAATAAGCTAAATCTAAACAGTTTATTATAAAAACAGAAAAAGGGGAACTTTAAGCCTATAATAAGCTAACTAAATAAGCTTACTAACTAAAATAAGCTGCTAATCCTAAGACAACTACCTATAAGCTAAATTAATAAGCAATAAAATCCTAGGTTTTAATTTAAATTAAGCTAGAAAAATGGGGCTAAACCCTGGTGCTCAGCACCAGGGGAGGGTACAGTGAGCTTAAGGCTTATTTTGGGCTTATGAAAATAAGCTTATAAAAGCTTTTTAGTCAAAACCAACCAAAAACAGATTAAAAGGGCCCATAATAGAGCTTAATCCCAAATTTTGAGTTTCTAAAAGTGACATTTGCCTGCTGATATTAGGTGTTGAAATTGGGGGCTTACAAAGAAATGGGGTTTAGGTTCATTGACTTTTACTTGGTCAATTTAATTATGACAGAACTAAGGGTGTTTTATTGGGCTAGTTTATGACTTAAATGACACAACAAAGGTGTGCTTAAGCTGTGTCAACAGCTTAAGCTTTTAAGCACAATGTAAGCTTATGAATTTTGGCATGAAAAACAAATGACCCTTAAAAACTTATTTTTAAATTAAAACTTGTGAGTAAAATGGCTTAAATGAGCCTACACACTCAGCCAAGAATTGCTGAGTGCCTTTGACCCATGGTGGTGCTCAATTCGACCCATTTTAAGACTAAACCAAACACTCCCTTAATATATAAAAATCGGTTTTTTATCCTTTTTTAATGGAGTAAAAGCTGAGAAAAGGATTTAGAGGGTGTGTTTGATGACTTTTACACATTGTTATACATATTCAAACAGAATTAAAAGCCTGAATTAGACTTTTAATTTTGACAGTAGTAATATCAAGAAATACTTAACTTTTTTATTAGAAATGGAAATATTACAACATAAACTTTTAACTGAAGCTAAGTTACACTAACTGCTTAAGAAAAATACATAATTTAAAACATTTAACTAAAAAAAACAAGGTAAAAGTGGTGTGTGGGCTTCGGGTTGTCTTTTTTTTCTTTTATAGAAGTCTTCTTTTGCTTTCTTGGTCTTGGGTTGTGTTTGCTATGAGTGTACAAAGTCTCCAAAGCAATCCTAGCCCTCCATTCCTTTATACACCATCCTCAGCCATTGATGGGGTTCGGTTTGTGTAAGATTTCCAATATGGCAGCATTCTAGGGTTAGGGTTGAGTGGGGAAAGGTTGGGTTCATTAAAAGAGTGTACTAGGAGGGGATGGGAGGAGCTAGAAACCATGGGAAGAGGTGGTATGGTTTTGGCGCCAAGGTGGTTACGGGTACAGTGTTGGTTCAGGTTTAAAAGAAAAGTTTGGGGAAGGTGCAAAAGCACCCCCCATCTTTCTTCCTATTTTCATTTCATTCGAGCCAAATTCGCAGTTATAAAAGAGTTTCAAATTGAGCTCAAATGGTCCCTCTGTTTTTATAACTAAAAGAAATAAAAAGATTTGGCAAATTGCAAATTAGGTCCCTGCGCTTTATAACTAAAAGAATAAAAGGGAAGTTTGGAAAATTGCAAAACAGCCCTTGTGTTTTATTATAAAAAGAGTTAAAGAAACTTTCAACAATTGGCAGCTTTGGTCCCTGGATTCTTTTTGCCTCTTTTTCTTTATAAAACAAGTTTAAAAATTAACATTTTTGGTCCTTATGTTTTATAAAAAGGTTATTGGGCTTGGGTTTTGTGAATTGGGCCCATTGGGTTTTTATTGGGCCCATTAAGGTACAGTGTTTTAGTGTATTGGGCTTTTCTTTTCAAGCCCACTCTCGTCTCGCGCTATGAGTGGGTTTGGGCTTGACCACATGGTGAGATTGGCTGTAACTGGGCTAGGATTGGGCCTTCAAAGTCTTCACAGTCTTTGTCAAATGCACACAAATGGGCTGCTGTAATTGATTGAGGGCCCATTTGGTCTTCACAGTCTTCATAATTATACTATTGGGCTTTCCCGGCCCATCAGATGGGTTAAGATTGCATCCAATAGTATTCTTCAGTTCCGGCTTCGGTTTGACTGCTGATTCTTCTGTATTGACTCTGACTTTGGTATTTTTGGACTTTGGCCTTGATTTTGCACAGTCTTTTCCATTCCATGCTCAGTTTTGTCATTTTGGCTCTATTTTCTGTCTTTTTGTTGA
This sequence comes from Tanacetum coccineum, assembly GCA_026074375.1. Lineage (NCBI taxonomy): Eukaryota > Viridiplantae > Streptophyta > Magnoliopsida > Asterales > Asteraceae > Tanacetum > Tanacetum coccineum. The sequence goes on along the minus strand of BQNB010076019.1, from coordinate 20,153 downwards.
TATCCACTTCCTGCACAATACAAATGCAAAACAAACATATATTTGGCAGTTTTTGTCTGTTTTTGGTCATTTAAGCTCATTTTTGAAGGTAAAAGATATGTGTATTTAAGCACATATCAGTGACTCGTGCCAACGTCAGGAAAAAACTTCAACAAGTGGATGAGTTGCCTCAATACTCATCAAGTTTGTGAAATCTTTGACATTTGGGGCATCGACTTTATGGGCCCGTTCCCGTCTTCACGAGGGAACAAGTATATTCTCGTGGCAGTCGACTATTTGTCAAAATGGGTTGAAGCGAAAGCGCTCCCCACCAATGATGCCCGAGTAGTTTGCAAATTTCTGAAATCTCTCTTCGCCAGATTTGGTGCTCCCCGTGCAATCATAAGTGATCGCGGGGGAAACCTAATTTTTTGTATTACCAGTTTGCAAAGGTCATGCAGAAATATGGAGTTACTCACCGTCTCTCCACCGCTTATCACCCTACAACAAGTGGGGCAAGTGAAGTATCAAATCGTGGCTTGAAAAGAATCTTGAAAGGGCCCATAGTGAAAACCGTGCCTCCTGAAGTCGGACAAACTAGATGATCATATGGGCCTTCCGCCACAGCTTACAAAACACCATTCGGTTGTTACTCCTTACAAAGCTTGGTTGGTAAGGCATGCCATCTTTCCGATCGAGCTTGTGCACAAAGCCTACTGGGCCTTAAAGCAAGCAAACTTCAATCCTGAAATTACGGGTGATCACAGGAAAAGTGTAACTCAATGAAACTAAATGACTTCGTGATATGCCTTTGAGAACTCTTTGATCTACAAGGCCAAAACCAAAGAGGCTCCTATGACTCCGAAAGATCAAAAAACGTGTTTTTAACACTTGGTTATCGAGTTCCTCTCTTTATTCCAGGATATTAAAGATTTTCTCGGGCAAACTAAAATCCCGTTGGAATGGCCCTTTCACCATCACTAGAGTATTTCCGTACGGCACTGTTGAGCTTTCTCAAGCAAGGGCAATTTCCAAAGTGATCCAATGGTCATCGCGTAAGCATTTACTTTTGGGAGGGGAACGTACCACACTTGGTAGTTCCAGATCTCAACTTTCCCCAAGGGCAATAAAATCCTTGTGATGGGTCAAGCATCGCGACCCTAAACAAGCGCTTCGTGGGAGGCACCCCATGCTTATCCGTAGTTGTGATATAAATAAGTGTTGTTATTTTGTGAGATAGCTTGTCTTTTCCATTACCCGTGTTTCCATGTTGTTGTTATTATTTATTGTCCAGGATTGCCCGGATTGTGAAGACTCTCAGTTTTGTCATTCATCAAGAGTTTCACATCCTCAGCTTCATTTGGGAATCCGATATCCTAATCTTATCAACTAACGTTTTATCTTTTGGCATACCTCATAAATGGCCTTAGGATTAATGTAATACCCTTCAAAACATCGAGGACGATGTTTAGTTCTAGTTTGGGGGGGGAATCATTCGATTTGCTTGTTGACATGCAGCATTGTTACCACGTAAACCCGTTTTTACCACCAAAATACAAAAAAAAAAATGAAAAAAATTAAAAATTTTCAAAAATATAATAAGTGTTTTGTCACAGTTTTGCTTTTCTTTTGGGTAGATGATATGTGCTTAATTACACATATCTTTTACCTTCAAAAACGAGCTTAAATGACCAAAAACAGACAAAAACTGCCAAATATATGTTTGTTTTGCATTTATATTGTGCAGGAAGTGGATATCAACAAAAAGGCAGAAAACCAAGCCAAAATGACAAAACTGAGCATGGAATGGAAAAGACTGTGCAAAATCAAGGCCAAAGTCCAAAAATGCCAAAGTCAGAGTCAATACAGAAGAATCAGCAGTCAAACCGGAGCCGGAACTGAAGAATACTCATCACTCTATCAACAATCCACAAATACTATTAGATGCAATCTTAACCCATCTGTTGGGCCGGGAAAGCCCAATTAGTATATTGTGAAAGGACTGTGTAGACCAAATGGGACCTCAATCAATTACAGCAGACCCATTTGTGTGCAATTGACAAAGACTGTGAAGACTTTGAAGGCCCAATCCTAGCCCAGTTACAGCCAATCTCAGACATTGTACACACAAAACCCATATCACCTACCTTAGTGGGGCCTTGAAAAACAGCCCTAATCACAAAACCCCAAGGCCCAAAAACTCCTTTTTTTTATAAAACTCAAGGGCCAAAAATGTAAATGTTAAAAACCTTGTTTTATAATTAAAAATGAAAAAAATAAAGAAAAGGGCCAAAAATGCCAAGTTTGAAAGTTGTTTTAAAAGGAAAAATAGAATAATAAACCATCTGTTTTGCAATTTTCCAAACTTCCCTTTTATTCTTTTAGTTATAAAGCGCAGGGACCTAATTTGCAATTTGCCAAATCTTTTTATTTCTTTTTGTTATAAAACGCGGGGGACCAAATCTGTCACTTTCCAAACTTAATTATAACTGTTATTTGGCTCGAATGAAATGAAAATAGGAAGAAAGATGGGGGGTGCTTTTGCACCTTCCCCAAACTTTTCTTTTAAACCTGAACCATAACTGTACCTCCCCACTTACCCGCCAAAACCTTAAACCGGGCATCCTATGGTTTTCTAGCTCCCAAACCACCATCCCTAGTACTCTCTACTGTTATAAACCATTTCCCACCTCCACTTGCATATTTGACTTGCCAACTTGGCAATCTACACAAACCGAACCCCAAATCAATGGCCGAGATTGAGCCAGAAGTAACACAACTTGCAAACAAGGGCTAGGATTGCTTTCTACACTCACAGCAAACACAAACCATGAGCCAGAAGTCTTTGGGGACCTCTATAAAAGAGAAAAGAGCAACCCGAAAACCACACACCACTTTTACCTTGTTTTTTTAGTTAAATGTTTTAAATTATGTATTTTTCTTAAGCAATTAGTGTAACTTAGCTTCAGTTAAAAGTTTATGTTGTAATATTTCCATTTCTAATAAAAAAGTTAAGTATTTCTTGATATTACTACTGTCAAAATTAAAAGTCTAATTCAGGCTTTTAATTCTGTTTGAATATGTATAACAATGTGTGAAAGTCATCAAACACACCCTCTAAATCCTTTTCTCAGCTTTTACTCCATTAAAAAAGGATAAAAAACCGATTTTTATATATTAAGGGAGTGTTTGGTTTAGTCTTAAAATGGGTCGAATTGAGCACCACCATGGGTCAAAGGCACTCAGCAATTCTTGGCTGAGTGTGTAGGCTCATTTAAGCCATTTTACTCACAAGTTTTAATTTAAAAATAAGTTTTTAAGGGTCATTTGTTTTTCATGCCAAAATTCATAAGCTTACATTGTGCTTAAAAGCTTAAGCTGTTGACACAGCTTAAGCACACCTTTGTTGTGTCATTTAAGTCATAAACTAGCCCAATAAAACACCCTTAGTTCTGTCATAATTAAATTGACCAAGTAAAAGTCAATGAACCTAAACCCCATTTCTTTGTAAGCCCCCAATTTCAACACCTAATATCAGCAGGCAAATGTCACTTTTAGAAACTCAAAATTTGGGATTAAGCTCTATTATGGGCCCTTTTAATCTGTTTTTGGTTGGTTTTGACTAAAAAGCTTTTATAAGCTTATTTTCATAAGCCCAAAATAAGCCTTAAGCTCACTGTACCCTCCCCTGGTGCTGAGCACCAGGGTTTAGCCCCATTTTTCTAGCTTAATTTAAATTAAAACCTAGGATTTTATTGCTTATTAATTTAGCTTATAGGTAGTTGTCTTAGGATTAGCAGCTTATTTTAGTTAGTAAGCTTATTTAGTTAGCTTATTATAGGCTTAAAGTTCCCCTTTTTCTGTTTTTATAATAAACTGTTTAGATTTAGCTTATTGATTTCAGCTTATCTTAAGGCTTAATTTAGGTAGCCATAGCTTAATTAGGTCTTCCCTAGTATTATTAGCTTATCCCCTTAATTTTAGCTTATTTAGTAGCCTTAAGCCCCAATAAGCTATGAAAAATAAGCCATAAGCTTTTGAGCTTCTGCAGCCACTAAAAAGCTACTTTTCTGGCTTATTAAGTTCATTTCAGGCAATGTGCTTTTTATGAAAAAGCTTCACCATAATCCCCTTTACAAGTTTGCTTTTATAGCTTTTTGATAATAAGCACTTTGGACCCTTTTTGTAATCGGGTTGGTGTGCAGGGACCAATTGTGTAATTTTCTATTTTATAGTTAGTATTGTTAGTCCCTGTGGTTAACTACCCTATTGCCCCGTTAGTCCTTATGTCCCTTCCCTGTTAGTCCTTTTGTTTTAACAGCAGTTAACTTTTGTTAGTTTAATTTAATTTAATTAATTAAATTAGGTTTAAAATTAATAAGTTTAATTACTTTTTATATAATTAATAACTTTTGGGCATTTTTATATTTTTAGAATTGTTAGATTTTTCTCTATTTAGTTTTATTTTTTCAGAATTTTTATAACTTTTATTTTTTGTCTTTTTCTATTTTCTTAGTATTAATTAGTTATAAATCTTTATAAATTCATAAAAAATCAGAAAATTAACAAAAAAATATTTTTCTTTTTTATAAAATTTTCTTTTGTCATTTAGTATGTAGGAAAAATATAATATTTAGTATAGGTCTAATTTTTCATAAAATTCAGTCTTAGACCCGTTTTACCCGGTGCGTTTTACCGTTTCTTTTCGTTTTACATTCAAACGACCTCCGTTTTAATTCTAGTTTTTTTTATTTTTCAAATTAAGTTAATTAGAATTTAATTTTAATTTTTAATTTAATTTAGCATTTATTTTTCTTAATCTTTAATATTAGGGTTTCCCGATACCTATTTCTGTTTCCCGTTTTTAGTATAAATTGTATTTTAGGATTTCCCAATAATTACTTATGCTTCCCGTAGTGTAGGTCATCTATTTCCTTGTTTATGCTTCCCGTAGATTTAAGTTTTCATTTGTTTAACAATTGTAAAAGCAATATCCAATCCAAATCAAACGTCTTCGATCTTCCATTCACGCCTCAACGGGGACAACGACCCGGGTAGTTTTAAATTGATTTTCCTTTGGATAAAAGGAATTGATTTTTAATCTCTCGGAATAATTACGTATCCTATACTACAATCGAATCGTACTCATCAGCCTTGCAAAAGGCGGAGTATCACTGCACTTAAGCTAACATTTCCAATCTCAACCACCATAGAAAGTAAAGCTTCTTCATTTTGACCCCCTAATCTTTATCTAATCCAATTCCATGACCATATACCATCCATAATCCTCTCCCTTATAAAGCAGTTTGCATTAGAATCCAAATGAAACAATCTATTATATCTTAAATGCAACTGACCATTTCATACCCAATTATCCACCAAAAATGTACCGAAGAACCACATCCCACCTTGTGACGTAATGTAGAGATAGGGATAACATCTCTCGCATGTAACTGAAAATATGAGCCCACTATTTTCTCTCACATTCCTTTGGTTTTGCACCCTTTTCCATCCATCCCCGCATCTACCCCATGTATAGCTTTTATCACACAAGCCCAAAGAACATCCGGGTTATTAACCAAACGCCACCTTTATTTTTTGAGAAGAGAAAGGTTGAATGCTTTCAAACTCCCCACACCCAAACCACCTTTATCAATAGAGGCCATAACATGACCCCATTTTACCCACGCCATTTTGTTTCGGTCCCCACTACCACCCCAAAAGAAAGAAGCCTGAATAGATTCTAAAGTTTTAAAAATGGATTCTGGACATTTAAAAAGTAACATATAGTATATGCCAATACTCCCCAACACAGCTTTAATCAACGTTAATATACCACATCTACTGCCAATGGACAACAAATTGGCTTTCCATGACAATAATTTACCACGAAAGAGATCAATTAGAGATTGCTAATTAGCTATCAAATTCATATTAGAACCAATCGAAAAGCCATGATAAATGAAGGGGATAGTACCTGAAGCACACCCCGTAGCACGATCCATATCAAAAATATCATCTGAAGTAACTTCAATCCCATACACGTTAAATTTAGCAATATTTATTTTCGATGCAAGATAAAAAAACGTGCAATACCCAAATTATATTGTCCATCTCTTGCCTATTCCATTCGGAAATAATAACGACATCGTCTGCATAAAAAATTTAGGATATATTCATTCCCGAATCACCTACCTTTTCACCTCGAAGAAGACTTGATTAAACCGCGTTCTTTAAAGCTAGATGAAGGCCTTCCATAATAATAATGAACAATCTCACTATGCTAGCAAAGTGGAGGTGGTGATTTCCTTCACACTTAGATGAATTTGCTTTATGGAAATGAGTTATCAAATCTACTTATGGAATCTGTGACGGTCTTGGCTTCAGTTATACCTCGTGTACGTTACGGCCAAGTCCTTGGAAGTGCATAATTTGCTTGATAAGTGTTTGTACAAGCTGAACATTGATTTACACAATATTATTAAAAGGAAAACTGGAGATGGCTCCCATACTTCTTTTTGGAATGATATTTAGATTGGTGATCAGTGTCTCAAAACATTGTTTCCAAGGCTCTTTTCACTTGAATCCACCAGAGATTGAAAAGTCATGGATTGATGCTATCTGGGTAATAGGTCTTTTGCTGTTAAATAGGATTAGAGAAGGCCCATGTAGATCCCAATTCTATAGATCTTATATAGCCTGTTTAAGGGTTGTAGTTAATATGAATAATATCACACTAACCACAGGAGAAACAATGACTAAGAAACACTATAAGTTATGCGGAATCTAACTTATAATGCTAAGAAGAACAATGAATACGAATAACTAACTTTTGTATTGATTACTAACTATGAGATATATTGCAGAGTTGTGTATCTCTAACTATGCCATAGGAGTTTCTTTTATACACTAAGGAACCCTAATCTTGGCTTACAAAACACGTAAAAGATAATGCATATCTTTTCCTAACATATCTCATGCATATCTTATAAACGGTACTAACTACTTTTATACTAACGGTACTAACTATATTGACAGTACTAACATTTTGTACTGTCAGTACAAAATATAACTAGCGGTACTAACTTTATGACTAACGGTACTAAGTCAGGAATGCATAATTCCTAACAGCCCATAAGGGACGACCCAAAAAAAGTATAGTTAGAGGGGCTTAATAACCTCCTTCTACATTTTGTTCCCTCATCTTCACATGACTCTTGGAAGTTCAGTTTGAACGATTCAAAGTGCTTCACGGTTTCTTCAATGCGCAAACATATTAAATCGTTCACTTTGAGCACGGATGCAAAAAAGATAAGATGGAAAAATCTTATTCCAATAAAACTAAACCTCCTAACATGGAGAAATAGCTTGGTTCGCATCCCTACTCGGTCAAACCTTGACTCAAGAGGTTTTGATCTTGACTTGATATTGTGTCCAGTTTGTAACGATGAAATTGAAACCTCACAACATCTCCTTATCGACTGCTCAATCATGAAATCCTCTTGGATTTTGGTTTCCAAATAGAGGGGCTTTTATGATCATCCAAAAGATCTCCCGTCCCTAATTAAGTGGGCTGATAACATAAATTTGCCATTAAATCTGCTCAGTTCTTTAATACAGTAGTTCAAACAACTTTGTGGGCAATCTGAAATCTCCACAATAGGATATGTTTTGACTCTAAACCTCTAAGGAAAGACTTAATTGGCGATGACATAAAACTCCTCTCCTACTTATGGATTTCTCATAGAAGTGAGAATTATAAACCATGTTGGTTAAGCTAGACTAGTGATCCAGCTATTGCTTGTTTATACTTTTAATCCCTATAGCTTCTTTTGTTTCTAGCTCCTAGCTAGTATTAATAAAATCGTCGTTAAAAAAAACCACGCTTAATCAAGAATTCAAATGAGGGACTCCCGTTAACAAGGATAAAAGATCTAGTTGATTTTAAACATGCTTGAATCCAACTCCACCATTTAACACCAAACCCATGACTCGTTAAAATATGATCAAGAAACTTCCAACTTATGGAATCGTAAGCTTTTCAAAATCGAATTTGAATATCATGAGTTTTTTTTTCCGATTTATTATACCAATTGTCCAATCCATAACTTCACTTAGCATAAAAGGGTTGTCAAGAATTTGCCGACCCAAAATAAACGCCGATTGCTCATGACTAGTAATTTTATCTATTACTTTAGCTAAGCGATTTGCGAGTATCTTAGCAAATGATTTTATATTGAACACCTATTGAGGATATAGGCCGAAAATCCTTAATATGAATCGGGTTAGCTTTTCTCTCGAATTCAAACTCCTAATCATCACCTGCAATGACGCTACCGCCCAAAAAAAATTCCATTTTATAATTCTACTTCTATGTAAAGTTATTATGTTTCTTTAAATCTTAAAACTTTTTGATATATGAGAACTGCTCCGTTAACAAGGATAAAAGATCTAAGCTGATTTAACATGCTGAATCCACTCCACATGTAACACTACGACCCAAGACTTCTTTAAAATATACAAGAAACATTCCAACTTACAGATCTAAGCTTTTCAAAAGTTGACTTTTGAATATCATGAGTTTTTTTTCTGATTTATTATATCAATTGTCCAATCCATAAACTCACTTAGCATAAGAGGGCTGTCAAGAATTTGCCGACCCGAAATAAATACCGATTGCTCATGGCTAGTAATTTTATCTATTACTTTAGCTATGCGATTTGCAAGTATCTTAGAAATGATTTTATATTGAATGCCTATTAAGGATATAGGCTAAAAATCCTTAATATGAACCGGGTTAGCTTTTCTCTCTAATTCAAACTCCTAATCATCACCTTCAATGACGCTACCGCCGACATCAACTACCCCAACCACCACCAGATCAGTCGCACAACCACCAAATGTGCACCCCTCCATACCAGCTGTACGACTGTCCCAAACACTTATCAATTCTCGCATTTAGTCCTAAGAACTATGAAATTGCGTTGTTAGTCCCCAACATCTTGAATTTGCTTCTTCATTGGTTAAATTTCTTAACGCTTATTACTTTTCTTTGTTAATATTCACATGTGACTAAAGCATGATGGGTATAACCATAATTTACCATTTTTCTTAATTTATTTTTTTCTTAAAAATCTTCAAACTGTTACTTTTTAATTGTGAAATTTTTGAAGATAATTTCATAATTCATTTATCCTTCAAGCAATTTCTACTTCTATAATTTTACACTATAAGATCCCATCCATAACTAATACTTCTACCAATATAATTCATTATCAAAACAATCATCCATAGCCACCTATAACAACTACCACACTTCACCGATGTCGAACCACACCACCACCGGAAACCTTTATGTTGCCGTTGTTCATCACCACCGTCAAAGTTCATCACCACACTCACTACAAGAAAAAGGGGAACAGGTGACGGACTTTTCCCCGGCGATAATTTTCGTAAGGGAAACATCGCTAAACGACAAAAATTGGTCTTACGTGGCACAAATTCTCGTAGACTTTTTAGTCAAAGGATCCATAAAGTTTCCCCAGCGACATGTCGCTGGGGATAAGTTCGTTAGACTTTGACCAAATTTTTCAACGAAAAACATAGCCGGAATTTTTCCCGCTTAGCTTTCCCCAGTGACATGTCGCTGGGGATAAGTTTATCAATGTTTAAAAAAAGTAATTAGTGCTAAGTGAGTTAGAGGTGACGTGGACATAGTTTCCCCAGCGACATGTCGCTGGGGATACGTCATTGACTTTGTTGACCAGATTAACCGCGTGGTTAATATTTCTCGATAAGTTAACAAACTTTCCCCAGCGACATGTCGCTGGGGAATGCTAAGTTGGGCCTCTTCTTTGGTTTGTGCTTTTATTTTACAAAATTGGGCTTCTGGTTAACAAAGTTTCCCTAGCGACGTGTCGCTGGGGAAAGTGTCTGACTTTGTTGACTTTTAATTAAACTATGTTTTTTACGTTCGTTTTGGTCCGATATTCTGTATATTTTAACAAAAAATATAGATATGATTAGAAACTAATCATTAATTAGCTCATGTTTGCCCTTTAAAGATGTGTTTATGTTTGTACCTTTCGCATGTCGACTTGATATCGTTAAACATAAACATATAGAAACATATTCATATCATAAAAGTTTAAACAAAGTCTTTACATACATGAAAAGACATAAAAGTTTAAACAATAAAACATATGAATTACATTGAAAATGACAAACTAGATACTCCAAATCAAGTTTTTCCATTTCATTGAGAACTTCGTGAATTAGTGCAGCCGAATTAAATGTATGTTGTTCCGGATGCATATGCATTTCCATTGTTGCCTTGAGTACTCTTATCTTTAAACGCAAGTGCTTACAGTTTGAGCACTCTCTATTTCTTAAAGATCTTAGAGAATAGTTTGTAGGTGTTGAAGGTCCAGAATAATAGGTTGGAGGTGTTGAATGTCCTGCAGAGTAACTTGGAGTCGATGGAGCTCCAGGAGAACTCATCAATTCACGAAGTCGGGTCTCTTTCCATAAAAAAATCCACATCCAAAATGTTTCGGAGGCTGTTAAATAGTAAAGAAATCAATTCTTTTAACAACTAACCTGAATATTTATATATTACACACATATAAAACATGTGATTGTTCACCTTTGATTTTGGACATGCATAGTATAGTTTACCGTAACTCTTAGGTTTATACGATTGTTGGAGAACTACATCTCCTTCTGCACACCAACACGCAAAAGCTTCATGTGGCACCATGTTCGCCATCTTTTTGTGGTTGTGATGTTAAGAGTGTGTGATATGTTTGTGGTTGTGATGGTATCTGCTTTTATGGTATAAAAGAGTATTTAGCGGGAGTATTTGGCGGGAGTATTTGGTGGGGGTATTTAGCAGGAATCTAACGTATAACCATACCATATCGACTCATCCGTTGAACATCGAATATACAACCATAACATATCGACTCATCCGTTGAACATCAAATGTACAACCATAACATATTGACTCATCCGTTGAACGTCTAATGTATAACCATAACATCTCGACTCGTCCGTTGAACGTCTAATGTATAACCATAACATATCGACTCGTCCGTTGAACGTCTAATGTATAACCATACCATATCGACTCGTCCGTTGAACGTCTAATGTATAACCATAACATCTTGACTCGTCCGTTGAACGTCTAATGTATAACCATACCATATCGACTCGTCCGTTGAACGTCTAATGTATAACCATAACATATCGACTCGTCCGTTGAACGTCTAATGTATAACCATAACATATCGACTCGTCCGTTGAACGTCTAATGTATAACCATAACATATCGACTCGTCCGTTGAACGTCTAATGTATAACCATACCATATCGACTCTTCCGTTGAACGTCTAATGTATAACCATAACATATCGACTCGTCCGTTGAACGTCTAATGTATAACCATAACATATCGACTCGTCCGTTGAACGTCTAATGTATAACCATAACATACCGACCGGAACGAACAGAGAAACCGGACCGACCCAGCCGAAACGAACCGATTATATATTTTATAAAAAATAATTGTAAATAATAATTATATATTTTATAAAAAATAATTTTAAATAATATATTTTTTACGAACCGACCGGAACGAACCGAGAAACCGGACCGACCCAGCCGAAACGAACCGATTATATATTTTATAAAAAATAATTGTAAATAATAATTATATATTTTATAAAAAATAATTTTAAATAATAATTATATACGAACCGACCGGAACGAACCGAGAAACCGGACCGACCCAGCCGAAACGAACCGATTATATATTTTATAAAAAATAATTGTAAATAATAATTATATATTTTATAAAAAATAATTTTAAATAATATATTTTTTAAATATTAATTATTAAAAACTCTAGTTTTTTAATAAATATAGCCGAAACGGATCCGAGTATCCATATTTATAAAACTAATATTCTGTAAATAATAATTATATATTTTATAAAAATAATGTAAATAATAAACTTTATACGAACGACCGGACGGACGAGAAAACGGTCCGAACAGGCGAAACGAACGATTATACTTTTTTATAAAATTATTGTAAATATAATTGTATATCTTTATAAAAAATATTTTTAAATATATAATTATATACGAACCGACCTCAGAACGAACGGAGTAAAACTGGACGACCCAGCCGACGAACCGATTATATAATTTTATAAAAATAATTTGTAAATAATAATTTATATATTTTATAAAAAATAATTTAAATTTAATTATATACGATAACGACGGAAGAACCGAGAATCCGGACGACCCAAACCGAAACGAACCGATTATAAATTTTATAAAAATATAATTGTAATTGTACTAAATTATATTTTTTAATATAAATATTTTTAGATAATAATTATATTCAAAACTGACAGAAACGAACGGAACCGGAATCGGACCCTAGCCGAAACGAACCCGTGTATTTATTTTATATAAAATAATTGTAAATAATACTTTATATATTTATAAAAATAATTTTTAAACTTATAATTATAACGGGAAGCCGACGGAACGGACCGAGGAAAACGGACCGACCAGGCGATACGATCCGATTATATATTTTATAAAAAATAATTTAATATACGAGCCGAACGAACCGATGATATATTTAATAAAATGTTTTCGTTAAATTATAGTTTTGCTATATTAAAAAAATTAGTAAAATTGTAATAAACCTTCGCGGGCGAAATGTCGCCGGGGAAGGCTTGTTTATAAAAGTGGTACTAATTTTTTTAATATAGCAAAAACTATATTTTTTAAAAAGGTTTCCCCAGCAAATGTCGGGGAAACCTGTTTTTATATTTGCTGAAAATGCCCTTGACGAATTTGTCGGTGTGGCGCCAAATTGCGCTAAAGACAAAGATTCTTACCTGTGCCGGGATGTTTCGCCGGGAATTAACTGTTATCCTAACCAGAATCTAACTCACAGCAGGTATAAACAACCGCAAAACAAGAAACGATCTTGCGATTTAACAGACCTCCACACATTCCACAACCATGACCCACCACGGCATCTCCCATCACACTGAACACCACCGGCACTCCCCACTGCCACTCACCACTCGCACACGAGCACACCCTCCTCTCTAAACATAATTATTTTCTTTACCCTCATGTGTGTTAATTCTTTTACGTCTCTTTCTAATCCTGCTAATTAATTGATGGTGTGTTAATTTTGCAATCAATTTGGGGTGAATGGTGGTAGATTATGGTGATTGGAATTTTGAGCTCACACGAATTTGATGGTTTTAATTGTGTTAATGTTTTTCGAAGTTAAGAGTTGCGGTCTGAGACACAGCCTAGCCCGTCCACAACCGGCGAGTCAACAGCGAGTCGACAAAAGCGAAAGGTATGTTATTTTTTTTCTCCTTTGTATCGGGGTACATGTCGCGGGGAATGTTATTGTTTAAATTTTTTAGTTTCAATAGTTATTATTCGGTGAATGTGCATTGAATTATGTATGTTTCGTGTTTATACGGATATAGTGCGGTACTATTGTTGTTGGAAGTGAATTTGAACGTTTAGGGAATGTAGATAGGATTTTGTGATTAAATTCGAAAAATTCCCGTTGAATTTAAATCATCTATAGAAAAAAATCCCGTCCGAAATTAATTTGTTAGAAATTTAATTTCGGAAAGTCCTTGTTTGGGCTGCTTTTTGATGTTTTATCTCCATTTAGGATATGAATGGCGAATAATTGGTTTCCATTGAGATGATATCGACAGTGTTATCTTTATTCTAGAAATGTCTTTATCACTATTTGGGGTGTTGAGGGGAAATGCTGCCGAAATGGTCTCATATAGTAAATCGGTTTGAGCATTCCATATATGTGACGGAATCATTCAAAGAGTGGGGTTATGATTGCCTTCAATAGTTGCACACTAGTGAACAAAACATCTCGTATTCCGTTTGAATGTGTTTAATTAAGTTGCATATAACTAACTAATGTATCGTTAAAAACGCCGTTATGTAATTGATAGGAGTTGGACACTGTTCTAGAGCGTCATGAAAAGCATTTTATACTGGTCTACAAAATTTGTGTGATTGCAAGCGGTTAGTGAATAGTGTCGGATATAAAATGTATGCAAGTCTTGCTCGAACAGTATTGTGGGTATCATAAAAACTTCAAAAAACATTACGAGATATGGTGGGACCCAGGTTATAAAAACTTGGGTTCAACCCCGGTGGACCGGATCTTCCTCCGAACCACTTAGTAATATTTACAAAGACAACCTCAGATGAGTGACATGATAGCGTTACTTAATGATCTTAGCTATATTCCTCCTAATAATGAACAAAATGAGCCAATTCAAGAAGATATTGGTGAGACAAGTAATGAACCGACTCAAGCTAAACGTAACGAGTTTAAAGAGTTATATGCCAGTGCCAACGAGGAGCTATACCCCGGTTGTGACTATGTGACTCGATTAGACTTTATGAAAAAGTTTACCTATTTTAAGGTTAAAGGTAAATTAATTGATTCTATATTCAATGAAATACTAGAGTTTTTCCAACATGTATTTCCTACCGGAAAGGATCCAGCTACCACGTTATACTATGCAATAAAGAGACATTTAAACGATTGGGTTAGGGTAGACGTCGATCATGCTTGTGTAAACGAATGCTTCTTATTTCGGGGCGACATTAACAAAGATTTGCTATTTTCGTCCCGGTGTGTAAAACTGAGTAGTTGGAAAGACAGTACAACACACGGGGAGAAAGTTCCTAGAAGGTGTTGCGTTATTTCCAATCCTCTAGATACAACGTTTGTACATGTCAAGTCACACTGCTAGGAAATGATTGGATGCTACTGGACAGTGTACGGAGCTCGCGGTAAGATGCACCCACCCGGTTGATGGGTAGAGCATCGAAGAACTTTGAACAGTATCCTATTTTGCAAAGAACCAAGAAATGTACGCTTAGTGGTTGGCTGTGATGGTTTTTAATTCCGTCGGCTACCTTAGTCAGGCTTACAGTATGTGGCCGGTGATATTGACAACATACAATCTGCCTCCGTGGTTATGTATGAAGAGATGTTCTTTTATGCTTGACATTGTTTCATTTCTGGCCCCTAAATCATCGGGCAAGAATTCGCTGTTTTACTTGGGCTTTGATTGATGACTTAACGGGTTTGTATGGGCATTGAAAGGTGTGAGATATAGACGTTGCTACAGGGCCAGAAGCTTAATTTGAGAGCGGATGGTTTTAAGGGACCATCATGGTTTTTCCTGCTTGAAGTAGTTTTGTCTGGGTGGAGTGGGCAAGGGTTAAAAGGCATGCTCCATACTGTAGTGAAGGTACTCATTGGTACAGTGTTATGGCAAAACAGTTATGGTTGGCCACATAAGGATTCTTAAAAAAGCCGCATAAAATGGCGGAGGGTCTTTTGAATTTAATTTGGTGAGTAGGAAGACGGGAGGATCTCTAGACAATCTCGAAGGGAACAAAATCAGGCTCAACTTGCTAGATTGCCCACGCGTGTGAAGGGTAAACATCTGAGTTATGGGGGTGTGAAGATAAAACGCAATGTTCTTGTCGAGCTGAACTGGACTAAACGATCTATTTTTTTTACCGGTGTTTGAGTATTGGGTCATTTTCTTACACTAAAAACAACAAATTTAAGACATCATGCATATCGAAAAAAATGTTTGGAGGCCATCTTGAACCTTTGTTAATGAATGACAATTCTAAACGACCACCGCTAGGTAAAGACAGGAGTGGAAAAAGGTTAGGCATTCGAAGTGGTTGTGGCTTGGCAACAAAATACGGGAAAGTGCTCGAAGCTCACGGCTACGTATTCTTTTCTCACCAGAAAACAGCAAAAACGTTTTGTCAGGTTCATCTAAAGGGGTTAACTACCAGATGGTTTCGGGGATCCAAACTTAAGCACAAAGTGACCGATAAGATACCAATATAACAGGCCTAAAGTCTCATGACTGTCATATTTAATGATGCCAACGTTTATACTTCTTACGGACTTCAGCAACTACTTTTTTCTTTCTTTTTTTTTTCCGATGAGGTTGCAAAACTATAATCGAGCTATGATCATTCTCTTAGCAAATCACTCTAGCAACTTTGGTGGAGGATGCATGTTGAAAAGCTAGAGGCGAGGTGGTCGATATTCTGTGCAATCTCGAGCTCAATATATCTCTGCTTTTCTTTGACATTTGATTCACTTGAGTTATCATTTACCTCTTAGAGGCTTTTGAAGGGGCGGGCCTATCACCCGGTGGATGGTTCCATGAAAGATTCATGAAAAGCTAAGAAGGTTATGTACCGTAATAAAGGCTAGACGGAAGGTCGATTGCGGAGGGTTATGTTGCAGAGAAGCATTGACTTTAGTTTCTATTATTTCTGGATTACTACCGAAATTTAATCGTCTCGACCGTAATGTGGACCCTCACCCCAAGTGTCTGTTTTCTGGTGTTCCGATACTATGGTAAATCGATTGGTCTTACGGTCTGTTATTCCGGTTGAAGCCAAGAGTTAAAGAAAGTGAGGATATGGTATGTACTTCACAAAGTCCTGAATCGACAATCGTACCAGGTTTAGTTCAGAGGTCCGCGTTTATTATTTTGAAACTTTTTTCCCTACTTATCTTTCGACGACTTATATCTAATACCTGAACGTTTATTCAATAAGTTTCTAACATAAGACAGGAAAGAAGAATTCCCCAATTGTTTGGGTCGCAGGTAACTTAGACGTTATTTTGTGTATTAACTGTAAAAATAACGAGATATTTTTGTGTTTTATCTAATCTATTCTTCTTTCAGAGATACGTCACGTCACCGTAGACAATGATAGGTGTTAGGGTGCAACTGCGAGGATATTCGTTTTGGCTTGTGGACACACCGATCCAATTCAGCTCACTTTTGCGCTAGTTCATCGGTGTGAGGTTTGTCGTGCTACTAGAACGCGATGAACGTACGCACCAACTCAAACAGCGGCATTTGTTCGCCTGGTGGGAAATGTACGGAGAAAACGTGTACTAGGGTCAACTTAAGGAATCCTCGAGTTTGTATTTGTTGTTTGTAAAGGGTTGACACTAGAACTGAAGGACGTGTAAAAGTCAAACGTCTTTGTTTTGAAACAACAGTGACACAAATCTGACAAAAGATGAGGGTTTAAAGATGATCAATACATTCTCTCAACCAAGTCACAACATGCTTTCGTACCTTGAAGATATGGCAGAAGCCACCCAAAAAAAAAAAAAAATGGAAAGGTCGTCGAGCATGTTAATCTATAATAAAGTTCTTAGGAGGGGGTGGTCATCGTGGTAGAGGAAGATCCTGATGTTATAATTTGACAAACTCATTCGATCTCCCACATTTACTAGTTTGAATGACTTGATATGCGACTGCATAATAGATGGTCAATCAACGGAGGTTGGACCGCAACGCAGTTATCATTGCTCTTGACGACGGATGATATATTTTGCTGATGGAAGATTGCCCTTCTCATGATTTAGCAGATTTCTGATGATGAAGACCTCGTCAATGTTGAATGATTGATGATGGTGTAGAAGTGTTTATTCTTAGGAAGAAGAAGATTTGATCTTGAGTTATACTTGTAAAACGACACTTTTATATTATTCTTTTTCCCAATGAAAAAATGGAAAATTTTGGAAAAAAAAATTTTTTTTCGTGGGGGGATTGTATTAAATGTGTATATTTATTTTGGATATGTATGTATTGGATGTGTGCATGCTCACTTATTACTGCCCTCTGATTATCATACCCAGTTCCTCTGTTGATTCTTGGAGAATTATCTTGATTAGCTCGACTGGTGTTTGATGAAGTTCGAAGGTTGTTGTTGGTAGGTTTGTAGATTTTCTTGAACGAGAGAGAAATTAAAGCCATGAGTTTGTCAATCTCCTTTTCCTTTGACATTTCCTCATCTTCAGTAACCGTAGCAGGTTCTGGATCATAAGTAGGAGCAGAAGAGGTAACAATTGCTTTTCCTCTGTTTCTGGTAGACTGTTGCGATCTGGTGGAGGAATATTGAGTGTTTTGAGTAGGATGGTTTTGATGATGGTAAACTGGTTGTTGTTGAGCAACAAGTGCAAGTGGATTAGCAGTACGTGCTAGTCTTTCAGCTCTTATCTCATTGACTTCATTCTGGTGTTGCTTCAGAATGTCATAAAGCTTGTGATAGGAGACAGTCTTCAGCTCTTGACTCTGCTTAACAAGTGTCACAAACCTTTGCCATTCTGGTTGTAGTTGAAGTAAGAACTGGACATTCACTTGATGATTAGTAACATGACACTGATTTCGGACAAGCTCATTCATCATCTTGTAAAACCGTGAGTAATACGATTCAAGTGATTCACCATCCCGTGATGTGAATTTTCCAAACTCCCAATATAAATTGGTTTCAAGATCTTGAACATTGATTGATTCACCTTGTTTCAACCTTTCAATGGCTTTCCACATTTCACATGCATTCGGACAAGCATCAACTGTGGAGTAGATATCGTTATCTATCCCTGTGAGAATGATCTGAACGGCTTCAGCTTCAGCATTCAGTTGATCGCGTATGTCTTGTGAAACATTCTTATAGTTCTCCATATACCTTTCTGTAGTTGTTTCAGAACTACCTTCAGCAACTGGAACTGTCTTCTCAGCCCATTGATACGTGTATGGTGGATTTTGGAGACAATAGTGGATGAGTTCACTGTTAGGTTTGGTGTCAATGTATCTCTTGATTCTGGATTTCCACTGAACGTAATTACCCGGTGCTAACATTGGTGGACGATCTTTGCTACCTGCTTCCATGATAGCATTATGAAGAGCATTCAAGGATTGAGTTTGCAAATTGGTATTTGAATTTGACATTTTGATGAAGTTGTGAATGGATATCAGATCTTAAGTATGTAAGTGATTGATTGTGGTTTTAAATGAATTAACGTTCACGGGATTGTATAATTCTATGATTAAACCGAGAAATAGAATTATTTCGCGGGATTTTACTAAATCAAGAAGAAACCGTGAATGAATAATTAATAATTAATTGACGTTTCAAGTATGATTAAGTTGATTGTTGGTTTGATTGGTTGTATGTTAAGTCCAAATGAAGATTATAAGTCCTTGAAGATAGTCCTTGAGGTTTGTCCGAAATTGTGAAGTCCAAAAGAATGTGATACAAAATGTTGTGTTAAGACAAAACGCAATGTCTTAATTGCTATGAGACAAAACACAATCTTTAGCAAAATGCAAGGTCAAGCAAAACTCAACAATAGTTGGTTGGACAAAACACAGTGAAACACAAAACGCAAGATTTTGTTCTCAGACAAAACACAATACCACAAACCGTAATGGTTTTCACAAAACGCGACACTTTTTTGACAAAACGTAATTTTTAGAAAAATTGGGCAGAGTAACGTTTAGTATTTTCGCATTAAGGGTCTTCAATCACTTGACAAAACGCAGGTTTACTTGTTGTAGGCAAAACGCAACTAGCTTCCAAGACAAAACGCAAGATTTCCTGGACAAAACGCAATGCCACCTGCAAGATATAAAAAACGCAACAAGTACAAGGTCGTTTTCAAGTTGTACTTCTTTGTCTCCTACACAAAACGCAACGAGCATTAATCCACAAACCGCAATGAAGAATGACAAAACGCAATGAAGAAATGATCTTCAAACAAGCTCGAATTCAGCCTTTTTGCCACTAAATCTTTGTTTCAATGCACGAGAATAATGTAGGACACGATAAAGAACAAAGCTTGACAAGTTTAAGCACAAAGTTGGTCAAAAACGCAAGGGTTTAAACCAAAAAAAAAACTTGTGCCATGAGTTTTAAATCAAAAAACACAAAACCAAGTCTTGATCGTGTTGCACCAAGACGTGTATAAGACCCAAGGTTTATTGTTGAGACGTTTTGAGTACCAAAAAACACAAGTCGTGACCTTCTTGATGCTTAAGGACCACGAACCAAATCAAAACCACAAAAACAATCACCGAATACCCCTTGGCGATTGATACCACGTGTTATCCCATAAACTATGATCTAATACACAACAATAAGCGACCAATAATCACCAAACCATCCTTGATGGTGCGAACCAAAGAAGAAAGAAAGAAAGAAAATAAGAGATGAATATTAGATTAGAGAAAAGAGTGTGGG
>BQNB010076018.1:0-31282 GCA_026074375.1 Tanacetum coccineum | reverse complement strand
AATGGACTAGGGTTTTGGGCTTATGGTTATGGGCTTAGATCCGGGTAAGGCCCAATTAGGCTTAGGGACCATTTATGGATTTTTCTGAAAGTTGAGGGGCTCAAATAGAATATTTTGGGTCTTGTTGACCATGATTTGACCACTTTGACTGAGGGTTTGACTTTTCCTGGCTTTGCTTCTGGCTTTTGTTCACTCTTCCGTTCTCGTGTCCGTGCTTGCCCGTTTTTGACCGTTTTCTTGTGATTTTTGGTATATCCATTCCTACACACACAAAACACAAATACAAGCATATTTTTGCCATTTTTGGTCTGTTTTGGGTTTATTTGGGTTATTTTAGGTATTAACGGATATGTGTATTTTACACTTATCAATTACTTTATATCCATGCAACCTCGATCTAATGTACGCTTCAGTGCATTATTTCCTGATACGGAAGAGAAGACTTCTGTCTATCCTTATACTTTTCCGTCTATGATTCTTCAGAAAATTATTTGGCTTTCACATGGTGGTTTAATGTTGTTGGAAAATCAATCGGACTTGTGTTTTCATAAATTTGATACTCAATCAACAACTACAACTCTTTCGGTAGAAAACGGGTCATTGATTGAGGGGGAGTATTTCTTTCAAAATTTATGACATCTAACGGGCATGTTTATACATCGTATATATAATTAAGAAATGTTTTGTATCTATTGGGGTTACATTTTAAGGGAGAGTTAAACCTGTGTTAACTCTAAATGGCCAAATTTTGTCAGTTATATGCAAGTATAGGGTCTTATGTGCTATTTGCTATTTGTTCTTCTAGACTCAAAAAATATAAAGGACCATTTGTAGGCCTTTTAATGCATCTTTATTTAATCCCTGTAGTACAATACTAATAATTTAAATGTAAAAAGAAATCTAAAAGTGAGGACACAAAATTGTCAAAAGCTAAAAAATCCTACCTATAAAAGCGCATTGCGTTTTTGACTTGGTCAAAACTCATCAAACTCTTTTTAACCCTTTTTCTCTTCAACCCAAAACGCAACTCAAATTGCGTCTTGTCAATAGTAGTGGGCCATACAGTGTGACTTTCTTGTCTAGTATTTGGTTGTTTAATGATGGTTACCATCTAAATATACTTTATCTATAAAATCATGGCCTGAAATTCATTAAATCGTGTTCTTTTGTAGATTTTCGTGCATAATCATCATCCAAATCTTGGTTAGTGTTTATAATTGAGTTTTGATAGTTGGGTTAGCATTAGATTACATACATGATGCTTCATTGATGCCTTAATTGGATTCCTCATCGTTATTTTATGGTCCTTGTGATTTTCGTGTAAAAGTTGGCTTTTTAGTCAAAAATGTGATCGTATGATGTTTGTGGTGACTTCTTGTTGTTGTTAAATAGTTATTATTACAAATAAAGTATATGATCAATGACACTTGTTATGCCTTGGAAGTCTTGATTTGAAAGTTGGAATATGCGCAAATGAATGTTCCTGATTGCGTTTTGTTAGAATAGTCTTGGGTGCGTTTTGCCTATTGTGTTCTTGATTGCGTTTTGTTAAATGTTCTTGCCTGCGTTTTGTCTGGATATTCATGGCTGCGTTTTGCTTTACAATGCTTGATTGCGTTTTGGTTGCTTAATCCATGTTGCGTTTTGACTGTTCGTATCCCAGTTGTTTTTTATTATTATATTATGAAACAGGTCAAAACGCAAGTCATTGCGTTTTGCTTTGAAGACCATTAAAGAGAGAAAGTGCAAGACAAAGTATTATTATGAAATGAACAACCAACCCCTTCCCATGGCTAGAAAGGGGTTTATATACATGTGTATGTAAGCTCTATGGGCTTGGGTATGGGCTTACAAGTGGGCAAAAGGCCCAGCCTAATACTACTAGTCATACGCTTACTTTCTAACTACGAGCTTTGTTATACTAAACAATACACGGGGGTGACCGAGTCTTTTTCATAATCCTAACAATTGGGTTTGTGTCTTGCGTTTTGCTCTACCTAATATGTCTTAACCTCTGCATTTTGTCTAGTATTACTTGAAAATTGCGATTTGGTCATTGTGGTTTGGTCATTGCATTTTGTCTTCTCTTCCATGAGTTAACTTCTGTTGACTCTAGAGTTGACCAAATCTATTGATCACCACTTTATTATGATCTTAGTGTACTTTTCTAGGATTTAGTCCATAACTAATTATCTCTTGAGCATTTGCTCACATCTAACATCTCTGTTATGTATGTATGCCTTTTTGTGGATGTGATTGTGTAGATACAATGGTTGATGTTAATGTTAATGCTCATGCTGAACAAGCACCTGCTATGGCACCACCCACTCGTACTGATGAACAGATCCCGCCTCGCAGTAGATGGGTGCCTGTAGGAAAAAGCAACTGCTATTTGGATGTTGAAAGGTCGCAGAGCAATCCAATCTATAAGATTTCGGTGGATATTCTAAAGCGTGCCAACTTCTTCAGAGCTTTCATTGCTTCCTCGACAATTCCATCAATCTATATTCAGCAGTTTTGGGACATTGTTCGATATGACAAACCCACCAGGAGTTACAGCTGTCAACTAGATGAGCAATGGTTCGATCTCACCAAAGACACACTCAAAGACGCCCTTCAGATCACACCAGTCGACAACAACAATGCATTTTCTTCCCCACCAACTCCTAATGTCCTTATCAAATTTGTCAACGATCTGGGTTACCCAAAAGTTGTCAAAACCTTATCTGATGTCGTGACTAATGACATGTTTCAGCCGTTGAGAGCACTCACAACAATCATTAATTTGTGTCTTACGGGAAATACTTCAGGGTTTGAAAGACCAAGGGCTCCAGTGTTACAGATTCTATGGGGCGTTGTTAAACGAGCCCATATTGATTATGCAGAGAGGATGTGGGAAGAATTCACCTAATCCATCCATACTTTCATCGAAGACAAAAAGAATCTGGCACATCATACTCAGGGAAAGAAGAAAGCCACCCTTATTGTGATCCCAAGTGTTAGGTTCACCAAGCTGATCATCCATCACCTACAAAGCACGTACAAATTCCACCCGAGACCAGGTTCTCCACTTCATTTGCCTAATGAAGAGTCTGTTCTGGGTTATCTCAAGTTTAGTACAAAGGGAACCAAAAGGGAAGTCTTTGGGATGCCTATTCCAAATAATCTTATCACTGCTGACATTCAAGGAGAACAATACTACAATGCTTATCTGGAGAAAGTAGCTAAGCATTAGTGATATCTTGTCGGTGAAGAAGTTAGTGATCCTGACTCTCCTGCACCTAAACCTGCTAACGCTACCAAACCCAAAGCAACCAAGCAATCAAAGCCTTTAGCACCTAAAGCAGCACCAGTCACAAAACCTGCAGCCGCCAAGGCTCCCAAGACCACTGCTTCTCGACCACCCAAACCAACACCTACAACAACTGAACCCTCCAAGAAATACCAAAGTAAAAAGCGTAAATGGGTCAAGGAGTCTTCTGAGGCACCATCTCTAGCCAAATGACCTAAAGCTGGTAAGGTGATCAAGAAGCAAACGTAAAAGAGCTCTCTTTAGTTGGTAGATGAGTTTGTAGATGAAGGTGTTCCAGTGAATGAACCCAGTTTTGGTGACGAAGAGGCTGATCTGCAAAAGGTAGTGGAAGAAAGTTTAAAGGATGTTCACGATGCACATCAGGGTCCACTCCCACCAGTGGTGATCAGAGAACCTGAATCTGGAAAATTTCAACCGCTCCCAGAGGTACAGGGAAAGGGGAAAGAGAAAGTCGGTGAAGAACAAGCTGCTCAAGTTCTACTCAACCTTCAGACTCCAAAGAAAAAGAGCCCTGATGATCAATTTATCTTCCAAAGGCGCAGTTCTGCACCAACTGAACCTTCGGGTCATGATGAATCTTCTTCATTTTATGCAGAACTTGGTCTGACTGACAGTGAGACGGAATCTGATGAGGAAGTGCCAGGGATTGATGTTGGAGATCAAGACGAAGACCAGGCTGGACCAAACCCTGGTATACAAGATGAAGGCCAAGTTGGATCAAACCCTGGTGATGTTGCAGTCTCTCAACCTCAACCAAGTCATGTTGTTCATGCTGGACCAAACCTTAAACACATGGACGTTGAGGTCACTTATACTTCAATTCAACAAAACCCTGAGCAAATAGATGAAGAGTTCACTACAACGGCTTACCCAAATGTTCAGGAGAACCTTAAACTCCCAACTGAAGATCAAGTGAGACTTGAGGAACCTGCAAGCTCCGCTAGAACCCTGTATTCACTTCAAAATCTTGACAAGGAATTCAGCTTCACCAATCAGTTCCTTGAGGAGAAGTCACAAGAAGACGAACCTGAGAAAACCAATACTGAATCGGACGTTCAGTCAGTGGTCACGGTTCCCATTCATCAGGACACCTCTTCTGTTCCTCTAATGACCACTCTGGTTATTGATCTCACAGTCCCTCAACCTGTCTCCACAACGGTTCAAGCACCACTACCAACATCAACAGCCACTGTCACAGCAATCACAACAACAACATCTCTTCTACCACCACCAACTCAACCACAACAAGGCTCCTTATATTCGATCTTAATTTAGCGCATCGGTGAACTTAAACAACATATGGCGGATCTGCTACAAGACAACTTAGCCTTGGAGGAAAGATTAGACAAACATAGACCCAGATTGTACAAATTGGAGAATCTTGATATTCCTCATCAGGTGAGCAAAGCAGTGAATGAAATTGTTACGGATGTTGTTGATTGGGCCATTCAAGCTCCACTCAGGGATCGCTTCAGAGATTTTCCAGAAGCTGACATGAAAGAGATTCTTCACCACCGCATGTGGGAAATCAAATCCTACGAAGCTCGTGAAGATCATAAGAATCTGTATGAAGCTCTGGAGAAGTCAATGGACCGTGATCACTCTGACCAGCTCCTAACTGATTTGGCTGAAGCACGAAGAAAGAAGAAAAGGAGTCATGAGTCACCAAAAACACCACCTGGGTCCCCACCTCATCAGCCACACCCTCCTCCACCACCTGCAGGTCATGAATAACCATTAGAACAAACTCATAATAACTGACACGAAGTATGTCCCTCTAGAATTGAGGGGGAGCATGAATATGTTTCATTATCGGCTTGTATAAATCAGACACATTTTCTCCCAAATTTTTCTAACATATTTAAATCAATTAAGATCCTAAATCTCAAAGGGTTTGAAATTTTTGACCGGGGGAGAGAATGTGATATTAATATGAAAATTTGAAAAAAATGTGATCTTTTGGACTCAAGTGTAGGCTCTCCCATATGTGCTAAACTCTTTCGAATTCGATGCACATATTGAGGGGGAGCGAATGGTGTATAATGGCAATTGTGGAAATTCCAAAGACCGACCCTGTAATTATTCTATCAGAGTTATAAGGATGGTAAGGTTAGGTAATCGTTCCTACGATCCCACCAGAGCCGGAGGGATCTACCCAGAGACAATTCACTAGTTAGTATAGAAGTCCTTAGGTATGATTAAAAAGGAGTAATGTAAGAATAAGAGAATAGTGCGGACTGAGATGGAGCTAGTATTGGAACATACCCAACAAGGTTCTAGTAATGAATTCTCGGTAAGCACTGAAGGGGTTAAAGAATGAAAAAGAAATGTTAAGATAAAGGGTGAAAAGAAAGCAGCCCTCCTTAAACATTAGGCAGAAACCGGGTCACTACATATGCTGTCAGAATTACATGGTTGATTGCTAACATTGAAGATAAGTATCATGGACCCTGTGATACGCTGCACAACCCTCCCTAGCCACTCAAGATCCCTCAAAGGATTCTTGTTTCATTTCTCATAGAGATCAATACATTTCTATCGTCTCTCTCACTCCGAGTTAGACGATATTGAAAAGGTGGCAGTCCGATTCAGCCTTCGACTACTAAAAACCAAAAGTGCACTATTGAGTCTAGAGCCATGAGATCATCCATAAATCTGGTTAGGACACTAATACAAACTATGCTTGTTCATCACACACTGTGATAACAAGCAATATCTTAAGAGTCTATGCATTATTCTCGTGGTATTGCCAGAACATCTAAGTGATACGTAAGTACTCACAATGAAGATGGAAATCCTTCTAGAGCCATCATCAAACAAGCTCTTGGTACGTAACTTGTAAGATCCTCTTAAGGATCAAACTTGTGACAAATGGAAAACAACGATGGGGCGATTCCGAGTGAATCAAACTTGTTCCAGTATATGAATTGACGAGTTGTTTTTGAAAAACCTTTCGATGTGCTCAACAACTGATTTTTGAGCACATTGACTGTGTATATCTTTCAAAACAAATGTGTTTCTGATGAAATTTGATCTTATGATATAAATTTTTCGATACGTCATAAAAACTCTTTTCTGAGTGACACGCGACTGATTTTCAAATCAATTTTTTATTAATCAGTGGGTTTCTAATTCACTGGTTCACTCACTCCATGCTTTGTCTACTTTGAGACGCTCCGGTTTGAGAACGACTATCACAGCTGCGAAGCCCTGTCAAGGAGATTCTTCGGAATTCTACCTGATCACAGGAAGTGTTTATACTGATTAACGGGGAACCGTAGTTGTTGCAACCTTATTCAACAAAAGTGAACAAAGACACTTTCGTTTGTTTATTACTAACATATACATGCAGGAATCCCGACGGTAGCAGCTGCTGACAAGAGACACATCAATTCATGACCCCATGCTCACACCCCATATTCTTAATCATG
This sequence comes from Tanacetum coccineum, assembly GCA_026074375.1. Lineage (NCBI taxonomy): Eukaryota > Viridiplantae > Streptophyta > Magnoliopsida > Asterales > Asteraceae > Tanacetum > Tanacetum coccineum. The sequence continues at coordinate 24,538 of BQNB010076018.1, read as the reverse complement.
GACATTATGATAACTGAAAGACCTACAACACAGCTTCCGCAACTCTGATGCTTGCTATCTCTAGAAAAGTGTGAGCATGCCGGTCCGAAGGTCACAACATCACATGGAGGCAACACTACCACAAGGATGATTTGGAGATTTACTGTGGCTGATGATCTCAAAGAATGCTCAAAGATCACACAAGTCAAAGGAACTAAGCTCAAAGATCACTACATTATGTACAAAGAGATCAATGAATGAAGAATCAAAGACTACGAGCCAGAGTCAAAGATCAACTCATAGATTGCTAGGATTTAATTTGTATTTTCTGGGGTGACCTCCCTTAGGGGAAGATTGTTAGATATTAGAAAATCCATGTAAAAGACTCGGTCACCCCGTGTAATGTCTAGCATAGGTTAGCTCGTAGCCTTAACATTAATCGTTTAATTACCGTATGACTTATGGTGTTGGGCCGGGTCTTTACCCACATGTTAGCCCACTCCATAGCCCACTTAGGGGCATCAAACTCTTGTATTTATACCCCCTTTCCAGCCATGGGAAGGGGTTGGTTGTTCAATTTATCAAACACACACATAAGGTGTAGTTTCTCTCACTAGAACTCACTTTCTCTCTCTACAAATTTAGCCAACCCCTAAATCATTGATTGTGTTATGATATCCAATATACTACAACCCGGTTTCTGCCTATGTGTAAGGAGGGATTCTTTCTTTTCACCCTTTATCTTAACTTTTCTTTTTAATTCTTCAACCCCTTCAGTGCTTACCGAGACTTCATAACTAGTACCTTGTTGGGTTTGTTCCAGTACTAGCTCCATCTCAATCGGCACTTTTCTCTTATTCTCACTTTTACTCCTTTTCTATATCATACATATGGACTTCTACACTAACTAGTGGAATGTCCCTGGGTAGATCCCTCCAGTTCTGGCTAGATCGTAGGAACGAATACCTAATCCTAACCACCTTATAACTCCAAGTAATTACAAACATGGTCGGTCTTTCGGTATTATTCTCAGCCTTAAACCATTCAAAATGTTCCCCCTCAACATGTGCATCGATATTCAAAAAATGTTTATCACATAAAGGGTAGAGCTTGCACATGAGTCCTTTAAAATCACATCTTTAGCCATATATTTTAATCATATTTTCTCTTCTTATCAAAAATGTCAAATCTCTTGATATTTTGGATATTAATTGATTCAAATATTCATGGTGTCAGGGAAAAAATGTCCATTTATTAACAAGTCGATTATTGAAACATTTTAATGCTCCCTCTCAAATTATGAGGGAATAATATGGTGTTTGAGTACGTTAATTTGAAATTTTTTGAATTTACTAAGAAATTCTTGAAAATTCATACTCAAACACGATATTTGCCTATATTTAAGTCTACACTACACATTTATATATTCACAAGATTATGTATGAGACAGGACCTGAAAATGTTCAAATCAAAAATGACAAAGTCATCATGTCCATGTCAGTAATATGTAGTCCGTCTCGATAATCTCCATTTGGAAGTTGTCTTAGCTTCACCCCGAACCAGCAATCCTTTCTTGAGTAGATTCAAAGATTTCTAGCAAGCTGCATTAAGAAGTCTTGATGTAAAAAGCCCAGATATCCGAAGTACACAATTAACTCGAAACCGTAACACCAAAGTCAATTAAGTCCCGGATGTCCGCATTTCTCCTTACACGATAGTGATGATATAAATTGCAACACCAAAGTCAACTAAGTCTCGGATGTCTTAATTATTCCCTCTAAGTAGTCGAAATGATAATACCTAAGTCAACTAAGTCTCAAATGTACACATTTCATCCTGCTGGATACTAACTAACTGAAGGAATCATCATACTTATCAAACCTATGTGTACCTCTTTTGTCAACTAATCTACTCCTTCGAAAATAAGCTTAGTGATTAACTGATTGAGAAAGCATTTATTGAATCAGTAACCAATCTTCTCACGCTTAGAATAAATCTTCTTACAACACTCCCCCTAGTATCTTAAATGATGCATACTTGAAATCACAAGATATCTATTCCCCTATGTAGTTTAAATAGTGCACCCAAAAGTAACAAGTTAAACACTGATTTTCTCTGCAGTTATGACTTTTATCTTCCCGGAATGACCTAAAATGAGAATAGGGTATGAATTCTATCACGTATACTCATTATCTTTCTTGTATATCTATTCCTTCCCCGTGCTAGTTTCGATACCTCAAAATCAGCAAAACCTAGTACGCACATATACTTGAGATCGTGTTTGAAGAATTGATAAGCTTAAATCTATTCCGTGAGAATCAACTTCAAGGCTTTAAAACTATGAAAGTATTTCCAAACATTCCTAAGTCTTTTACTACTATAAAGTGTTGGCAATATTGATCGAATGTAGTTTAAAGCCTGAATTCACTAAGTCTTAAGTTGCAAATAAGTTCCTAAAGTTTGAAAAAAATGAAATCTAAAGTCCTTGTAGTTAATATAAATTAACTCCCCTTTAAATTGTTATCCGTCATTATCAAAAACTTTATCCGTTTATTACGTGACTTATTTTGAAAGACCGTTTTAAAAGATTATTTGATGACATTTTCTCCTCCTCAAATAATGACCCGTTTTATATTTAAAGAGCTATTGTCATTGTTTGAGTGGTCGAATTGTCTTTGAGAATCTTTTTGTGATTACTGAAAACACTGATTCATTGTGAAGACAACTTTTTACCAATAAAAATAAGATTTCTTTTATTTTGACAAATAAATGCACTGACACGTACACTTATTTTATATAGGAAGCACGGGTTGTGTTGCAAAGTAAACACAAGCCTTTGTATGAATATAAGGTAATTCATACCCTAGAAAAATTAATTTCCCGTTGTGAGGTCAAGTTTTTTTTAATGAAATACTTGCCTTTAAGATGAAGAGCGGGTTGCTATATGAAATAATAGCAAGTCATTTTGGCATGTTTTAAAAGCTTTTGAACTTCTGCTCGAACTTCATTTACAGCCTCGTATCATTATTAAATGACATTTCTAAGGCCGTAAATGTTATCGATTTTCAGAAGACATACCAGAGATACATATTTTTATATTTTTCTGATTTTTTAACATTTTTATTTTCTTTTTGAAAAATTTATATAAAAGAAAAATATTTTTGTGTTTTTAGGTTTTCTTATGTACGTATGATACAGGATATACCGCGAGTAACCACCTTTACTTGTCCTCTTCCTCTGTCAGACATTTTAGGGTTTCCGGAGACATGCTTCTCATTTCGAGCTTTTCGATCAAGAAATTGAATCTTTCTCTTGGCAAGGGTTTGGTAAAGATGTCAGCCAGTTGATATTCCGTCCGAACAAAGTAGAGTTCCACTATTCCATTCTCCACCTACTCCTTTATAAAATGGTAGCGTACGTTGATGTGTTTGGCTCTTGAGTGTTAAACGTTGTTGCAGCATAGAGCAATCGCACTTTTGTTGTCGTAGTACAGAGGAATCTTATTGAATTGAAAACCATAATCTGTTAGATGTGAACGCATCTATAGGATTTGAGCACAACACCCAGATAAGGCAATATATTCCGCCTATGTAATCGAGATCGCAGTGCTCTTTTGCTTCTTGGAAGACCAGCTAACAAGTTTATCACCTAAGAATTGAGCGCTTCCTTATGTACTGCGTCTAGTTTCATGACACCCGGCGTGATTTGCATCTGCATATTGTTAGGATCTTGAACTAGATAAATCTTCTAGCCTTTGAGAATGTATAGTACTTATGTAATCACAAGCACATACGTGAGAGACTCTAGCAAATATTTAGGCGGAAACTAAATAATTCAATAAAGAAGAACAAATTGAACAACGATCCTCTATGGATCTTTCTATTGATAATAAATTTATTTTGTGCTTTTACAATCGGTGTGCATCCCTAATGCTAACGGTTTCTTTTATAGAGAAGAAACCCTAAATTGGTCAACAAGAAAACTAAAATCTCGTAAGAGATATACATCAATATCAATCACTTCCTAATTTATCTCATTCCTATATTAATGAGATAATACTAGAATATAACTATAATTCCTTAATTACATTAATTACGTCTATCAATAACAATCAGCAGATTCTATCACTGTCAGCAGGAACGAGAACATGACCAGCAGAAACATAATCAGCAGGAATGCTATTTAAACTGTCAGCAGGAACGACTTAGTGCTATCAGCAGAAACGAATATGTCTAACAGCAGAAACGACACTTAGTCGTTTGTAATTTGTCCCAACAATCCTCCCCTAAACTTGGTGTTGACTCCGTTAATTCCAAGTTTCTAGATAGATCTTCTTGAGGCAAGAGAATTGAAGAGCAGCAGGAACAGAGTAAGCAGCAGCAGCACAACAAGCAGCAGAAACTATAGAAGCCACAGCAGCATCAAAGGAAACAGCATGAACTCGATGAACAGCAGAATCAAATGAGGCAGCAACATCTCTAAGCAGCAACCACCAGACTTTGCAGCAACAACACCATTGACAAGTATGTACATCAAATCAAAAATTTTTAGTCTATTCTCATCACTTCCAGGTGTGGTAACTCCTGTGAGAGGTGAATCATTGAAAAAAAATGTAAATGGATTTGATGTCTCTTTACCAGTTAGCCATTAACTATGGAGTAGTCAGTTCTTTGGCCACCAGAAAGGTGTATGTCCATGGTCAACTGAGAACCATTTCAACTCTCAGTACTTGAAACATTGGTGAGTTGAATACCATATGGTTTTGGGCAAACCATTACAGCCATCAACGGATTTGAAGGAAGGCATAAAAATAACACCACATGGCATCAGTCTGTAGTTGCTTTCTGGTGGAGACAGAACGAAAAGGGTCTCTAATTACATTTGCTATAGGATGATCCTTAGTCTATCTACCAAGTGATTTGAATGGAGTGTGGATTGGTCTTACATTAGATGACGATCCTTGAGAATTCAATTCTTCATGAAGAGATTCATGAAGAAGGTCATCATGAAAATGTAGTGTTTTTGGTGATTCTTCAAAACCTTGAGAAATAATTGGAGAATGTTCTTGATCATGTGTTGATGGGAGCATCTTGGTCAATTGACGTAGACACAGGTGAAAAAATTTATTTAATTTTTTTTTTTTTAATTAATTTTTAAAAAAATTCTTCTCCTTTTTTTTTTTATTAAAAAAATTAGGGCTAAAATTCAACAGCTCTTGGTGCGAGACTACTGGAACTGGTGAGACCATAAATTGTTATTTAAGTATTAGCGAATACATAGGTGGTATATAAGATCCCAATCATCTCTTGGTAGTGGAATACAAGGTTGTTGAGTAATAGGGTTTGGAGTGAGACCTGAACTAGATGTTGCAGGAGTCATACATTGAAGTCCGTGTCCTGAACCGAGTTGTTCAGAAGCCATAGCCGTCAGTTCATCAAAATCGACATGTATGGTTTCAATGATTTTTCGGGTATGTCGGTTGTAGATACGGTAAGCTTTCTTCTTGGGTGTTTTCTAAGGAAATATTATCTAGATAAGCTTTTGCGGTGAAGAGTTTTCATTAATTTCTCTTGTATCATTGTTTAGGTAGCATGTGCACCAATGACATAAAGGTATAGATAAATCGGGTTTTCTATTGTGTGGCGTTTTCGGATTTTTTGCCATGGGTCGGGGTCGTTATAATGGATCCGTTTGGGTGTAAATGCGGTAGCATTGCTTGGGCCCATAGAAATAAAAGAGCTTATGCGAAGATTAACATTGTACGAGCGGCTTCAACAAGTGTACGATTTCGCCTTTTAACAACGCCATTTTGTTGTGGAATTCACGCAACCGATGTTTCATGAGAGATTTCGACCTGTTCATAGTAGTCTCGCAAGGTTTGATTAACAAACTCAGTTCCATTATCTGTACGAATGTTCCTGACAGTTGCATTCAATATAACTTGTATCATTTTCAGCAACTTATTATAAAATCAGAGCTTCATCCTTTGATGCTAAAAATATCACCCATGTGAACCGAGAGTAATCATCCACAATGACGAGGATGTACTTTTTTCCATTTACACTTGCAATACGCATAGGCCCACAAAGATCCATGTGCAAAAGATATAGTTTTTCCTAATTGGGGTATAGTATGTCATTCGTTTTGGGTTATAGTCTTCAATTTTGGTTTAAGTGATTGTTTCTTGCTTTTGCCCATAGCACATGCCGAACACAAATGATCTTTTTCAAATTTCAATTTGAGAAGACCTCGTACGAGACCATGTCTAGCCAAATGATTAATAGCACCAAAGTTCAAAATGTGATAATCGTCGGTGCCATAACCATGATTTAGTTTTTGAGGCTTTGGACAAGACACATATTCAAGAAGACGCCATCATATCCCTAATTGACAAAGTATTAAAGAAGTTGGTTTTCCTGAGATCCTGAGAGTAAATCAACACCTTCTAGATTATGAACAAAGCATGTGTGTTTTCTGAAAGCTACTTTAAGATCTGAGTATCAGAATTGACCAAAGGAGAATAGATTGTGTCCTAGTTCCTCCACATAATAAACCTTTAAAATTGTGATATTCAGGAGCTTCATCCTTTGATGCTAAAAACTTCACCCATGTGAACCAAGAGTAATCATCCACAATGACGAGGATGTACTTTTCCCATTTACACTTGCATCACGCATAGGCCCACAAAGATCCATGTGCAAAAGATATAGTTTTTCTTGATTGGTGTCTTCAGATTTAGGTTTATGTGATTGTTTCTTGCTTTTGCCCATAGCACATGCCGAACACAGATGATCTTTTTCAAATTTCAATTTGGGAAGACCTCATACGAGACCATGTTTAGCCAAATGATTTATAGCACCAAAGTTCAAATGTAACAATCGTCGGTACCATAACCATGATTTGGTATTTGAGGCTTTGGACAAGAGACAAATTGGAGAAGACGTCATCATATCCCCAATTGACAAAGTATAAAGGTTGGTTTCCCAAGATCCTGAGAGTAAATCAACGCCTTCCAAATTACGAACAAAGCACATGTGTTTTCTGAAAGCTACTTCAAGATCTGAGTCGCAGAATTGACCAACGGAGAATAGATTGTGTCCTAGTCCCTCCACATAATAAACTCTTGAGATTGTGATATTCCCTATCTGATAATCACCATACCCCATAATCTTTGCAATCTGGTCGTTACCGAACTTGACAGTACCGAGAAACTTGTGAACAAAATTGGTGAGCTGATAGCGATCTCTAGTCATGTGCTTAGAGCATCTGGAGTCCAAATATCACAAAACAATTTGGACAACCTGAGATCGACCATAGAAGAAGATGGAGCAACTGAAGTATTGGATCCCCGAGATGTACCGGGTTCCGTTTTGTTAGAAATCACAGATTTTGCAATCTTAGGTTTGCTATTAGAACCATTAGTCTTAGGTACCTTAGGTCTCCTAGTATAAACCTTAGTTACTACAGATTCTTGTGCAGTTACTTCTAGAGGAATGGGTTCCCTAGGAGGCGCTTTATTAGTGGCGGTAATCCTAGTTAACGGGCACGCATTTCCGACTAAAGTGAAAGTCCTTCCTGTGGGTCTCCAGTTATATCCAATTTTAGTAAACACTTTTCTTGTAGGTTTCCATTCTTCTTTCTTTTTAGCTTTCTTAACAGGCTTAGATTTGGAACTCGCATTCATATCAGAAACAAATTTAAGAAAGCACAATTCACGTCTAGCATCAAACATAGAACTATTACATTTAACGCACATTAGCTCAGAATTTGTATTTAATTTAGAATGCTGCACATTTGCATTTCCAGATGGTTCAAAAACATAAATTGGTTTTATTCAAATAAGACTTAACTATCCTAGAGTGGTCTTCTACTTTATTCTTCTTCTGGGTACTACTTGAAATCTGCAGGATCATATCATTCTTTGTATTGTCTGTAGACTTTGACCTGCTAGATTTAGTAGACCGGCTTACTCCTGTAGAGGTTGACACAAAATTGTTAGTGGTCTGTTTGGTCTTTGTTTGGGAAGAGCCTAACTGTTTTTGGGATGTGCTTGATGATATGACAGGTTCAGCAAACCTAACTGTCTTCTTTTTGTTGATAGGCGTGATAGCAACTAATTTATCACTAGGTTTGTGAATATCAGGGCAAGTATCTCTAACATATCCTAGCAACTCTTGAATCAGCTTAACATACTTACAGGCAGAGTAAGATGCACTATCTAAAGTGTTTAGTGATTTGGCTTGTTCAACTATCTCCCTAAGAATAGCAACTTGTTCCATAGTGTGCTTAAGGTAGTATATGTGAGTTTCCCTATTATTCTTATCCTTAGGAGACACTGTTACTTGGTTAAGCTTATACATTCCTAGAGCAATAGTGGTAGCATTTGACACTTGGGCAGCATTATCGACTATGTCTTTTCCTTTAAATTTTCTAAGATCATTTTTTAATGCTGTTATGACAAAAACTTTTTCCTGAAGTTAAGCATTTAAATCAGTAATTTCAACAGACTTTTGATTCAATTGATTAACCAAAGATTCAACATGTTCTTTAGCGCGAACACGTGATAGTTTAATTGAATCATAGAGTTGTTTATAAGTCTGTTTCAAATGCTCATTCTCAGCAATTAGTTTTGCCACCCTATGTTCTAATTCTATGTTGATGGTCTCAATCTCATCTATGTCCTTTTTTCACACTATTTGTGGTGGAAGTTTTATTCAAACGTTCGATGTTTTCCTTTAACTTCTCGATTGTTGTGTCTTTTGCTTGAAGCTCAGCTTTCAAATTGTTTAATTCAAACAATTGATCAAATGAAGGTTCAGTTTGGTTCACAGATGTGTTATTCTTTTGAAAATTTTCTTTATTGAGTTGCATTGCAAGTTCAAGAGAAATACAGTGTTGTTCAAGTTCAGAAAATCTTTTCGAAAGTTTATTATACTCATCTTTTTCCACCATGTTGTGTTGTTTGATAAGCTCAGCTTCAAGTTCGAGACACTTGTTGCACATTTCCACATAATTCACATAATCATTCATAGCAACAGAAGAATTCACATTTACAGAAGTATTTATATCCAACGAAGAATTCACAACAATATTCACAATATCTTGAGAAATGATTTGATCCAAGAGTCGATCGTTTTCAATCAAAAATTGTTTCTTTTGAATTTCAAAGCACTGTTTGTCTACATGATATTGTTGAACAACAACTTCCATTTGGTTAAAAACTGTTTGTACTTCCGTTATCTCATTTAAAAGATCTTTATCAAAAACATTAAATATTTCTTTTAAGGTCTTTAAAAATGGAATTATTTCTTTTAGAAAAATAGCTTTAGTGTGTTCAAACCCCCATTCCCCTTCTGTTAAAGCATCAGGTGTGATTCGCTTTTTCACCACATTGTCAAATTGGCCAAGATGGTATTTAAGATTTTTAAGGCTTGTATTAACTAGGCTTACCTTAGGAAGTTCCCGAGGAGCCTTAATTTTGACAGGCGAAGAAGCGGATTGGTTAGTCTTAGGGTGTGAAGTTTGTAACCGAAAAGCTTGTTCATTAGATAGTTCTTGTTGTGGGACAAAACGTTTACCAAAATCTTCAGATAATCGATTTAACTCAGCATAATTAATTGGTTTAATGTTAACTTTCTTTTCTAAGACCATTGGATCACTTTGTTTTAAAAGCATTTTGGATTGACTCTCTTCCTCAAGCATCAAAGTCTCTTCGGAATCAGCAATTGAAATCACATTGGTTTCCTTAGCAATAACACTACCATCATATAGAAGAAGTCTTTACCACAAGCCGTTTGCTTATAGACTAGCCAGTTCTTATGCCTATTAGGCATGGTGAACTAATGACCATTTGTTATGTGGTGGTTAGCCAACACTCAATCCCTTCTCATTTCTATTTACATCATCAATTCTTACCAATCTGTTGCTTAATAAATCTGATCAAATCAAAGGCAATAGTACTTTCTCTTTCAACTTCCAATCCAAGATCAAGCATCCTTTGCAATAAATCCTTGGAAAGAGGATATCTTTTTTCAACTAACATGTGGCATGACTGTCCCTCTTTAAAGTTTTAGTATGTAAACTCTCAAGCTTCATACAATCTCCAAGTGACATCTCCAATCTTGTGGATCGTCCCAGACGAATTTCACTTTAATCATTCTCTTCTTGTGAGGATTCTTCATTATCTTCAATTCTCCCAAATAATTAACTTAATTCCTTCTAATGTAATTTTTGAGTACTGCTCCATCACTAAATCATACAAGTGAAACAAATCTTGCCTATCAAATTTATCGCAATCTCCATAAACAGTTAAATGCCCTGAAGTTTCCATTTGCTCTATAGATAACAAGATAGTCCCCATCTGGTGATGATACCTTATCCAACCTAGCAATGACAGATTTTCTCTCCATTATTTCACTATCCATAGTACCTTCAAATGTAACAATCTTCAGGCATTTTCTATGTTCATCATCACTATTAACATCTGGTTGAGGTCTTTTCATTTTCCTTGCAATCATCTTTATATGACCACCTTTTCTCTTCTTTATACTACCCTGCCTGTCAAATTTCTACCTTAGCAGGTACCTTTGCTGTGTCTTCAGTCTTTGGAGTTTCTTCAACAACCCTCTTCTTTAAACTCTTCTGGTCAGGGTCTTTTACTCCTTCATTCATCTCCTTAATCCTTCTTTCATCCTCAGTAGAACCAACAGCAGTGAAACTTTCATCAAACCTTTTCACTTTCTCATATAAAGCTTGTATGTCTTCAAAAGTCTTGCTCTTCAGGTTTGAGTGTTTCTTGTTTCGAACATGCTTCAAATAAGTCATCATCTGATTCCTTAACTGAGTTCTTGTAGGAGGTTTATTCCTGATTGCAATAGCTCTTTGTTCTGCAAGAAACCTTCTTTGAGATGCAATTGTATCATGAAGGAACTTTGCTCTTTCTTCCATAGTGAACTGCTCTCTCTCTCTTTATCTTGAAGTCTTAGAGCTAGAAGTCTATCAGCTTCAATTCTTGCTTGGATAAAATCATACTCATTTGAAAGGGCAGTCTTTATAGCTTCTTCTTCAGCTAGCTTTTTAACTTCTTCTTCTGCTTCCCAATCTTCTTGTACCTTTTTTAGCCATTCTTTCATCCTTACAAGTTGCTAAATTCTTTTTAGCTTCAGATTACCTTAAGATTCAGTATCAAATACTCATCTTCATCTTCATTTTTAATTTTCCCTTTATCTTTTGGATCAATCTTTGGAAGAGGCTTTAAAGTCAATAATGATCTAGTTGAAGTAGGTCTAGGTCTCTCAGTCTCTTCAAACATCTTAAGTTCAACTCTTCTCCTTTTCTCTTGAAACTGCTTTGGCTTGACTCATGTTGAGAAGAACCTGAGCAATAGTTTCATCATCTCTAAACATTGTAGGAGTAGTTGTTAGAGTAGCACTTCTTTCATCAGTTCGATCATCAGTACCTTCATCTGGGCTAACGGTACTATCTTTTTCCTTGTCGGTATTAACTTTAGGTCTGTCAGTACTAACATTTGGTCTGTCAGTACTAACCTTTTGTTGAGCGGTACTAAGTTCATCTTCAGTACTAACTTGTCATCATACAGGTCTCCTTCTCTTCATTTCACTACATCTCTTGTTCTCTCCCCTAATCTTGAGCAATCTTCAGAATCCTTATAGTACTAATTGTTTTCATCAGGAAGCTCATCAAATAATGGATCTTTATGGACTGAAGTTTCAGCTTTGGTAGATTTCCTCCCCTGTTTGGATACAGACACATTGGATTTCTTTCTTGCCAATCTTTTTTTCAAGGATACACTCTTCATCCAAGCTTTGTGGTGTGTAATAACAGGTTTGGCTTTCTTCTGAAGCTTCTTGATCTGTGCCTTCAAGTGTTTTATTTCCTTGGCTTGATCTGTAACCTGTGTACACAAAGAGATACAAAGATCATAGACACTTTGGAGTGTCATGTCACCCTCATTCCCTAAAAGGGATTTATCACTGGATGACTGACCTCCATGATTCCCACCAGAACTCTCTGGAATAGAATCAGGAATATGTATAGAAGGTGAAGGTCTAGGGGATGGGTCAGGCTGAGGCTCAACATTAGCTTCACTTGGGTGAGGAGGAGAGGGTATAGGTTGGAGTTCAGATGGTCTTTCTGATGTAACACCCTCATCCTCAGTTGGTTGTACCAACATAGAAGCAAATAAAGGTGTAACTTTCCCTGAAAAATGTTTACTCTTTTTAACCATAAAGGAGAAAACTTTACTTGTCAAAGCATTTATAGGAAAATGGTCTAAAGGTACTGGTACATTCATTAGCTGTTTCTTTGCATCTAAGTGTCTAAGCATACCATCAAAAATTAATTTAGAAAAATTATATTTATGATTAGATGTTAAGCAAATTACAGCAGTGGCAATGTTAGTGGGAATTTGATCCCAAAAGGTGCTTTTTGAACTAATACAATGATTCATTGTATGAAAAAGAAATCGTCATTGGGGTGAAAATAAAGCTTTGTTAAATGTTAGAACATTTAAATCCCCCTCTATAACGGCCACATGAGCAGTTTATTGCATCAAAATATATCCTGGATTAGTAGAGATCTATCCATCGACATCATCAAAAAGAAGATTCAGTCTTATTGATGCTTCAGAGATAAGACACAAGCTTGCCAGCTAATTGGCAGTATATACCTAAACATTGATGATTATTTGATTTAGCGACATCCAAATTGTTCAAACAAATGTAGTATGTGAATACTGGATACTTTATTAGTGAGGAGCATTGTGATGAATGTAGCTTCGCGCAAGAAAATCCAATAACCTCATGAAACTCTGCATTCCCAGCAGTCTTTTCCAAATATGCAACCATGTTGTGTTTAGGGCACGATTCAAGAACAGCCATGATTGGAGATCGTCGGTGAGTGAGAGATTAGGGCTTGAATGAAAGAAAGTATTTAAGAAAGATTACGTGAATGAACTATGCAATTGAGATGGGTTGATAAAGGTTTGGCAAACCTAAAAGCAAAAAAACCATTTCAATTTACACTTTATACCCTTGGCGGTATTTTCTGCAATGTCTCTATAGCGGTACTATCTTTGCCCAACGGTACTAACTTTGCACTGTCGGTACTAACTATTGTCAACCAAAGAATGAACAACTTTGGCAACAACAGTGCTTCAGGTACATTTTAGCTATTCCCAATGGGACTCACTTAATACCCAAATAAACTCCAATGAAAAACATCACTCTGGTTCAAGATGCTTCTGCATATACTGAACACTTCATACAAACTATACAACAAATCATATTGCCTCCCCTTAACTAATGCAACTTATGGATTGATCATGCCAATAGTAACAACCAAGAACTGAAACCTGCTAACATCAAATGCCTTGGTTAAAAGATCAGCTACATTGTCATCAGTGTGTATTTTCCAAGCACCTGGATTAAATTTCTTTCATAAGCATTACATTATGAAGTGGTTCACTAATTGCAATATGCTTTGTTTTGGAGTGATTTACTGATTCTTTACATTGAGATTGTATTTCATTATCAATGCTAGATCTTGTGTTCAATGAAAATTGAACCCATACACAGTCTAACATTTGATTTTGAATCCATAGAACTTGCCCACAGCAATTTGCAGCAGCAACATATTCTGCCTCTGTAGTAGAAGTAGCCACAATGGTTGCTTTTATGGCATTGCCAAGAAATAAGTTCCTGCCCCCAAGAACATTGACAACCTCAATGTTGTGATTTTTGATAAAGATTTGCTCTAGCATAGTCACTATCTGAGTAGGCTTCCAAGTCAAATGATGACACTCTAGGATACCAAAGGCCGTTGGGTTTGCCCTTTAGATATCTAAAGATTCTCTTAACATCACTTAGATGGGAAGTCTTTGGATCGACCTGAAAACCTAGAAACAAGCACAGAATGCAACTTATTATTCAAGCCTAGAAGAGTCATAGTACATAAAGACCACTCATGGATTAATAAAGGAGGTACATCCCACATCACTAGCTTCCTCATCCTTGACTAAAGGCTTCTGGGTCTCAATTGGTGTACTAGCAGTCTTAACACTGACAAAATCAAACTTCTTTAGGATTTCTGCAACATACTTATCCTGACTTATAAAGATACCATCTTCTTTCTGTTTGACTTGTAATCCAAGAAAGAAGGCGAGCTCTCCCATAGAACTCATCTAAAATCTACTCTTCGTTAATGCCTCAAATTCCATCCACCAAGATTTCTTTGTAGAACCAAATATGATATACTTCCACATAAAAAACTTGTATATATGATATCAATGTGTTGTCCTTTCTTATTGAAAGAGTCTTGTCATTAGTTTATCTTCTGTATCCATTCTTCAATAAGAAGTAGATAAAGTGTTACAGGTCTAGGTAGCTTGTGTAACCCTAGACTGCTTTCATACTTTGGTAGACCTTACTATAGGACACTTAAGCTTCTACTAAAACCTGGTGGTTGAGACACCATAGACCTCCTCACAAATTTGCATATAGGAAGGCTCTTTTTCACATCCATTTTGAATAGACTATGAATCCCATGTAAGAGCAAAGGCTAAAAAAAGATCCTATGGCTTCATCCTGGCCAAGGAGCAAAAACCTCATCTTAATCTATCCCTTCCTCTTGCGATGTCCTGAGCAACCAACCTTGCATTATTCCTAACATAACTACTCTTCTAATTTTCTTGTTTCTGGAAAACCCATTTTGTTCCATTGCCTTCTTCCCTATAAGGCAAATCTACAAGTAATCCAAACTTTCTAAATTTGATATTGCAGCTGTTCTTTCGCATAGCATCAACCCAATTTTCATCTTCAAGAGTTTCATAAATCTTATTGGGTTCATTTTGATGAGACAAGAAACAAAGCAAATAATAACAATGTGGAAGTCTTTATGATTATTTCTCCTTTGCTTTTGTTAATAATTACAAAAGCATGGGACTCCAGAACTTTTAGCTCACTTTACTTTTGTTTGGATATGCGGTTGTGGATCTTCAAGAATTGAGGTGGAAGATCATGGAATTGAGTTAATCTTGATGTGAGGAATAGGACTCTGACATGACATAGGTTCTAAATTTGTGAAGTCAGCCACTGCACCCTCATTATCATAAGACGAATTTGTAAAAATACCATCAATAGGATTTTTATAAATGTCCTCAAGTGCAGGAATTTCTGAATCATTCTTGTTATCTAGGATTGGTTAGGATTTAGTGATGGATACTTTATGTCCACATAAGGACTGGCGGTACTTTAACTGGTTGTTGTGGTTGTGCTAGCAGTTAATGAACCTATGTTAGTACTGCTAGTTTTAGCAGCTCCTTGCTTGTGGGTAAAAAGTTAATACTCGGTTTCTTGGGCACATAAACTCCTTACCTAGAGAGCTTCTGCTGCATCATTAGCTTCTCGTTTTTCTTGCCTCCTTAAAGTCTTTTAAGTTCATCCAAAAAGACTTGATCCCCCTCTATCTAAATATTGGCTTCTCATCTTTTTTTAATTCAAGATGTTTGGTAGGTTGCTTTCAACCTGGCATTTATTTGCTCGTTGAGACCCTCTTGACTGTGAAGATAGAAGAAGATAGAAAAGAACTTTAAGAGAATAGAAGAAAGATAAGATGAAATGAAGGAAAAGAGAAAGAAATAATATAGAAGGACCATATTTGGCAATACAAAGTAAGTCTCTGAGCTAAGATATTCAGCTTCTTTCTTCCAGATCATCTACATCAATTAATATCTCTGTACCTGCATTTGAATTAGATCTTGTGGACCTGCATGTTTTTTTGCTTGGTTTGCTTTTTGATTCTATGATATCACAGGTAGATAAGTCATTGTAATCAGTTTTTAAAATAATCATAGATCAAACTGCCCCAATCAAGTTGGTTCTTTCACTGCCAACATTGGGCTTTTATTTTCTAAAAAGGTTATGTGCAGGTTTTCTTTCAAACTCTTTTGGTTTCTAAAAAAAACAAAATAAAAGTAAATACTTGTATACCAATAAAAAAAATAGCATTGCTTTTGTACGTAGTGATTTCCCATCTAATAACCCCTTCATCTTGATTTTCCCATCAAACTTGCCCAGTTGGTACAATTTGTATTCAATGATGGTTTCAACACCATGCCAGCCCGCCCAAATGGTCTTATGTAGCTTCATGATTGGTATTTTACCAGTGATAAGGTTCATAAGTTATAAGGTTTTGTCTTGTTATTGAGGCTTGGTCTTACTTAATACCCTATTATAGAATATAACAAGGCAATACTAACTGCTTCTGCCCAAAAAGTGTTAGGTTAAAAATAAAAAAAATTTGAAGCTGTAGCATATCCTAGCAGCCTCATCTGGAGGGTCATGTTCTTTCTTTTAGCTAATCCATTTTTTTTGTTGTGGAAGTTTTTGGGCATTGACTGTTTTGTTCTCCTCTTGATCCACTTTTGACCTCACAGAATTCATATTAAAATTTCCCTGTTTATTTGTTGTTATTGTTTCTTTAAATTTTGTACCATTTATCACATCTAATATTTTTTACTTTTTTGATTTTTATTGGTTCACTTGATTTGTTCTTATAAAGTCCTTAAGGTTCATAGGTTTCATCCTTAGTCTTTTAAGATGAACACTCCAAACTAAACCTGCTAAAAAAAAATCATCAGTGATAATTGGCTATAAAGTCTTATGGTTTTTTTTTTTTTTTTTTTTTTTTAAGCTCCTTACAGTTGTAGATCTTACTATTTCCATATGAAGATGAATTATAAGGTAGTGACTAATAGAGCTCACTGATTTGTCTGGGCTTACCTGAGAGGCCTTATGTTGTTTACCTTTCTGAATAAGCATCCTACTGTGTCGGGTCTTTGGTTGGTGGGGGGTAATTTGCGTGTGAATTGGGGGTGGTGGGGGGGGGGGGGGGAGGGGGGGGATTGTTGGGGCGCGGGGCGGAGGGGTGGTGGGGTGGGGAGGTTGTGGGGTGGGGTGGTTGGAGGTGGGCGATACCTTATTTCATGGGCTTGCCCTTCTGTAGTGGTGAGGGTTGTGGGGGTTTGGGGTTTCTGGGGCATAAACGTTACGACGTTGCCCTTGGTTTTGTGTTTGTTTCATCACCAATTCCAACCCACCCACCGTCCCCCCCTGGCCGGTTGGGACTCTGTGTAGTAGCTTGGGACGGGGTTTAATTGAAGGTTTAAGTAAACAAGGTTGGTTCTAGGGGAGCGTTATGGATGGGGGGTTTACGGGTTGTGGGGTTTAGGGCGTGGGTGGCGTATGGTTGTTCGTGTGGGGGCCATCTATAGAGGTTCGTTTTATTCTGTGTCGTATATTTCACTTTTTCGTACTGGATGTGGAGGATTGGGAGTTAGGGTTTTGTCTCAAGGCGGGCGTGAGGCGGGGCTGTGAGTGGGGTATATGTTTTTTTTTATTTTTTATTTGTTTTTTTTTTTGTAGTGGGTTGGGAGGTTGGGAGCGAGGGGGGGTATTTGAATACTATGACGATTTTGAAAAGCGTTAGGAAGTGGGGGCGTGGTGGTAATGGGGAATAAAGGAGCTTGCATGGGTGCAGTTATAGGGGGTTTTATTCATCACACACACCACCACACATCAACAACACAGCCCCCCCCCTCCCCCCCCGACCCCTCCCCCCCCCCAAAAGCAACAGCGTGCCACCATTTTAAAAGTCTGGACCTAATTCAGCAAGGCAGGAGGGTGGGAGCCTTGGGGGCGTGTTGGTGGCACGGGGCGGAGGGCCGGCCTACCTGTGGGGCTTGGGTGCGGGCCTTATGGCCATTTCCAGCGGGGGCGCGGGGGGCGGGCGGGGCCAGTGCGCCTTGGTTGGCTGAGGTGGCATATTGGCCTTGGGGGGAGGCTTGTGGCAAGGCCTAGGGGCGGCACTTTAATGTTTCCTAGTCATGTGCCTTCGCGAACATCCACTTCAACAATCCCTTTGTTTATTATGTAATGTTTCTGTGTGGATAATCCTGCACATCAAATGAAAGTGTTTAGATTCTCTTAGGTGATCCAAGCCTGTTTGGCCTTTTGAGTTGCCTAGTGGATACTTAAACGTTTGATCGTGCGTATGATTTGAGTATCTCCGTGATGATGATGTGTGTTGATGCATATGTGAAACAATTTCTATGACTTGATCCAAAACTTTTTTTTTACTACCTTCTTTATTTTTTACTTAGTTTTATTGTTTATTTTATTGCTAATTGCGAGATATTTTGCCGTAATGTCTGTTTCGTCTTCCAATTACAATCCTGATGAAGGGGCTTAACAGCAGTTTCCCTTTCCCCCAACAGCACTAACTGCATTTACTTCAGCAGTATTAACCTTTTGATATGAAAAATTTGTTCTAAGTGCTGTTGTGTTATTAAAAGGCCTTGAAAATGGTGAATGAGTTTTATGAAAAACAGTTTTTGGTCTAACTCTATTCACAACAGGTTTAACAGTACTAATTTTCCTGGCAGCATTAGTTAGTACTGCCTGACTGTTAAAATTATGTCTAGCAGTACTAACATTGTTAGTACCGCTAGCTCTAGTAGTACTAACTGGAATTTTGCCAGTTCTAGTTAGTACTGCTGTAGGAACAAATTGGTTTTGATGATTCACTCTTTGCACATTGTTCCAAATTGGTCTAATCTCCCTTTGACTAGACTTCTTTCTCCAACTTATTGTTTAAATCAAGCTCCTTGTTTAGCCCATCCCTTTTTCTTGAAAATCACAATTTGATAAAGGGATGACTAAGACTTCCACATACAAAACATGCTTTTGTAACAAACCCATATCCCAACCCTTTCTTGTCAACTTTAGGATTTTTACTATTTGTGAATTGATTCTTAACAAGTTTCCCTGGAGTTTTTACTTGCTGGTTAGCAAAACTAGGTGTTTCCTATTTTTCTGTTGGTTATAGAGACACATGTTCACTCTTCACTATACTGATGAATACTCATCTATTGTGGTGCATCAGACAAAAAATAAAAAAAAAACCTTTAGGTTGGCTTACTTACTTTGGGTTCATTGACAGTTGGTTCACTACCATTGGATCTCTAAGGTTAAAGTCACTGGTTTGGGTGTCAGATTCACTAGGGTTGAGACTGCTTTTGGATCATATGTTAAATTATGGTAATCTATTCTACATCAGGTCCAGTTGGCATGTATATTCCCCTTCATGGGTGTGATGAGGCTACAGCATGCATTCCTATTGCTGAATTAAACTAACCTATCTTACTAAAGGTTGTTTTTCTAACTCACTTTCTTTATTCATAAATACACTTTGTAAAACTTCATTTTCATTACTTCAAAATGCTCATCACTATTGTGATCACCTCATACCCAAGCCTAAATTTCATTATTGAGCACTCATTTGGGTATTTGCAGTTTACCCAAGATTTTTAGAAGAGTTGCTTGCCCATTTTTCTACATTTAGTTTTAAATATTCTTTTGCTTTTTGAGCTTCTGCCAACCAGTTTCTCTATGGATATTAAAAGGACATCAGTTGTTCATCTAAGTCGATTTTCATAAACTTTATCTTTTCCTATACCAAAGTTGACCTTGCTTGATGAGCTACTAATGTGTGCCTTCAAATTTCTTTAGACCTTGAGTATTTTTATGCCATTTATTTCTATGCTTGCTATCTCTATGTTGGGCTCGTTGTTCATCATATGAGTTTTTTAGTTTAGCATAAGAACTCTTTACATTCTTTTGAACATGAATTTTTTTCCTCTTGTGTCTGAACATATTGCAAGCCATCAAAGCATAATCTTCTTTTTCTTATGAGTAAACTGGTCCAATCAACACACTTCTCCATCAATAGTCACCAAAGCTTTAGAGTCCTCTGCTTACCAGATCTTCTGATATCTTATTTCCTGGTGTTCAAGCTATATCATCCTTTTGTCTTGATTTTCCCTTGATTCTACACTCTCTTGCCAAATTGCCCTGTCTTTGTGACAGTTGTAACACTACGACTTTGGTTTTATCAAATATCCAACTGGTTCTTTGGCAGCAAATTGTATCTTTCTTAACCTGTTCTTTTTGTAGAACTTTTTCTTTCTCATTGAACATCATGACCAACTACCATTTCAATGTCCATTTCTTCTAAGTCAAATTGCATCAAGCTGGTCAAATCCTCATGATCCAATTGAAGGGCGCTAATCTGGATTGATTTGCAATACAGGGATAGCTATGATGAAGTTTGGTTCCCATACTATGTGTTATGACCAGAAGGATTAGAAATTCCATAAGCGCGGTTCAACTAACTTAATTAGTAGTATGCTAAGGTGTTCTCAGAAGATAAAATGCTCAACATTTTGCGTGCTAGAGGATGATGCAATAGAGCCTTTTACATCATTCTCAAAGACTCTTAGATTATTATACAGATCATCAAAGCTGAGACTGTCCACTCCTAGCTTGGTCCTCATGATTAAGGCAACTTGAGACCAGACTGAAGGTAGAGATCTAAGGAATTTCTGATTTGCATCCTCAGTGGATACACCTGCCCCATGAATCTCTAATTGACTCAGAAGACTTTGGAACCTGTCATACCCTTTATGCCGTCCTTCGGAGTTGATAAACTCAGAAGAAACTTTAAAATGTATGGCTTTTAGAATATACTTCTGCATCTTCTTTGATTTGTCATTTCCACCAAATCTAGATTTGATGGCATCCCACATATCTTTTGCATCAGTCATTTTATGAAATTTAGCAAGATTATCTTCTGGTAAAGCCATAAGCAAAGTGGTCCTGACTTTTCTTTCTCTTTTTCTGGCTAGGATCTCTTCTGCAGTCCTTGGAGGCAGAACCTTGATTTGACCTTGTGTATCTGTGGTGATTGATACAGGTCCATTTCCATTTTGTATAACTTCCTAGATAGGATAGTCTGTATGGGCTAAATAATGTTCCATTTTCATGGCCCATATATCGTATTGCTTCTTAAGAATACGGTAGTTTTGTGATGGTTGAGACAGTGTGAGGAGTTTGTTGTGTTGGTGTTTGTGATGATGGTGGTGGTGGTGGTGGTGGAATTTCATCTTGTGAACCAGACATGATTAGTTTTGTAAGATAGAGATTTATAACTGGTTTTTGTTCTTCTTACTCAGAGTTTCCTCCATACTGGCTCTGAATACCACTTGTGAGTCACAACCTGAACTGATCTTTGCCAAGCCTGCTAAGGTTGATAGCCCAACTTGTATAAATACAGATTGACTATAGAGAAAACACTGACTATGAATACTTATTGTATATGCGGAATCTACACAATAGTATTAAGAAGAACAATGAAAAACTAAACTTTGATTTCTATTAATCTGTTAAAGTGATTACAGATTACTAACTATGAGATATGGTTGTATGAGATGAGTTGTTCTTGTTCTTTCTCTCTAATGCCGTAGGGTTCCTTTTATAGACCAAGGATAAACCCTAACAGACTTACAAAATGCACAAAAGATAATACATATCTTCTCCTATTATATCTCATGCATATCTCTTAAACGGTACTAACTATTTTATACTAATGGTACTAACTAAGACGAGCTAGTACTTAAACACTTGTACTAGTCAGTTACTAACTATAATATCTTATACAAAATTCAAAACCCAACATTTTCCCCCCCCCCTTCCCCCCCCCACCCCCCCCCCCAAATGCCCCCCCCCCCCCCCCCCCCCCCCCCCGCCCCGTCTAAGTAATACTATCGATACTAAGTCAGGAATGAATTATTCCCAACATCCGTTTTCACACTGTTTGTGGTGGAAGTTTTATTCAAACGTTTAATGTTTGCCTTCAACTTCTCGATTATTGTGTCTTTTGCTTGAAGCTTAGCTTTCAAATTTTTCAATTCAAACAATTAATCAAATGCAGGTTCAGTTTGGTTCACAAATATGTTACTCTTTTGAAAAATTTCTTTATTGAGTTGCATTGCAAGTTCAAGAGAAATGCAGTGTTGTTCAAGTTTTGAAAAGATTTTTGAAAGTTTATTATACTCATCTTTTTCAACCATGTTGTGTTGTTTGATAAGCTCAGCTTCAAGTTTGAGACACTTGTTGCACATTTCCACATAATTCATAAAATCATTCATAGCAATAGAAGAATTCACATTTACAGAAGTATTTATATCCAACGAAGAATTGACAACAATATTCACAATATCTTGAGAAATGATTTGATCCAAGAGTCGATCGTTTTCTATTCAAAATTGTTTCTTTTGTGTGCAAAGTTCTGTTTGTTCCACTATATGATTGAACGGCGCATCCATATTGAGTTAAAAACTGTTTGTACTTCTGTTACCTCATTTAAAAGATCTTTATCAAAAACATTAAATATGTCTTTTAAAGTCTTTAAAAATGGAATTATTTCTTTTAGAAAAACAGCTTTAGTGTGTTCAAACCCCCATTCTACTTCTGTTAAATCATTGGGCGTGATCCGCTTTTTTACCACATTGGCAAATTGGCCAAGATGGTATTTAAGCTTTTTAAGGCTTGTATTAACCAGGCTTACCTTAGGAAGTTCCCGAGGAGCCTTAATTTTGACAGGCAAAGAAGCAGATTGGTCAGTACTAGGGTGTAAAGTTTGTAACCATAAAGCTTGTTCATCAGACAGTTCTTGTTGTAGGACAAAATGTTTACCGAAATCTTCAGATAATAAATTTAACTCAGCGTAATTAATTAGTTTAATGTTAACTTTCTTTTCTAAGACCATTGGATCACTTTGTTTTAAAAGCATTTTGTATCGACTCTCTTCCTCAAGCATCAAAGTCTCTTCAGGATCAGCAATTGAAATCACATTGGTTTCCATAGTAATAACACTACCATCATAAAGCATTGGCCTAATCTGCTGAGCTTTCTTAAGATAGAAAGGATTTTGAAAAGCAAGAGCTTGTTTTAGGTTGTTGTCATAGAAAACTTGTGGTTTTGTGAGCATGTGCATAGTTTGCGCAGATTGACCCATTTTACAAACAATATTGTCCAGTTCTTTAACTTTCTTTCCCAAAGCAATTTCTTTATCAATATTCTTAGCTTCCTTTTCCTTGGATTCATTTTTTGAAAACATTGAATGTTTTTGTTAACCATTCCTTTTCCTTTGATTGTTCAGAAAGTGTTTGTTTAAGATAGTTAATTTCTTTTTCAAAATCCGCAAATTGTGCATCTTTCTCCTGAATTATATCATCCATTATAAGCTTTTCTCGAATACTTAAATCCACATTTTGTCTTTCTTCTAGCAATTTTACCGTTCTTTGTATCTTTCAAGCTCAGCAAATAAGGATTCATTGGCAATTAGATTGTCCTTATTGACCTTGTTACAATTAGTTACTTGATTTGACAGTTGTTCAAACACAGATAAAATCATGGCATCTTGTTGTGCAAAAGAATATGTATCCTGAACAGCTGCATTTTGTGTTTCCAGCAGATACTGAGAATAAGGAATGATATTGCTATTACTTGTTATCTCATTCTCTAGATAATTCACAAGATGAGATTGTTCAGAATACGACGTCTCTTGCACACTTTGATTTAGCATATCATTATTAGTGTTGTCAGAGATTGGTACCTCAAAAAGAACATCTGATCCGTAACTAGACAAATTGGCCATAAGAACTGCCTTGGCTATAGAGAAGTCGTTACAGTCATAATCTGTTAGATATTAGAAAAAGACTCGGTTACCCCGTGTATTTTACTGTTTATTATAGCTCGTAGTTTAATAGTTAATAGTATGATTTTCGGTTTTAAGTCGGGTACTAATACCCGGTATATTGTATGTACTATATAAGCCTCTTCCAACTTTGGAAGAGGCAAGCTAGTCATTATTTTCCATTTACAAAGAAACACTTTCTCTCTCTAGAATATTCTCTCTCAAGTGTTTCTCTCTCTAGAAACTAGCCAAATCCAAGAATCGACCCCGTGTTATGATATAGGATATACCACAATTGGTATCAGAGCTTATGGGATGATTAGATCGTGTGTATGTGCGATTTCTTGCTTGTTTTAGATCGAAAAGTGTGCCATAGAAAGTTCTAGCTCGTTTTTTGAAGATATCCGAATTTTGTTGTTTGTATTGATAAAATTTAGGTGTTTCTAGTTGTTATTACCTTATGGTACTGTGTTGTGCAAAAGAAATCAAGCAAAATCGTTCAAAAGGGTGATTTATAGGTGATTTTGTGTGATAAAAGTCGTTGTTCTTCGTGGAGAGTTGCCAGAATTTCTTCACGGCGGTTTGCTGAAAAATATTATTTTATTAAGTAGGTTACCAACCCTCTGACACACGGCGGGTTGCTTAGGTGGCGAGTTGCTCAAGAGGCGAGTTGTTACTAAGCAGCGAGTTGCTTACCAGCGGTTTGCTTACCAGCATTTTGCTTCCCAACGGTTTGAACAGGTTATCAGCGGGTTGAATATTTTAAATAGCAAATATCTTAAGGAAACTCTGGCGGTTTGAAAACTCAACGGCGGTTTGATTAAAATATTCTTCGCGGCGGGTTGCTTGGCAGTGAGTTGGGTTCGGCGAGTTGCCTTAAAATTCCACCAGCGAGTTGCCATATTTCTTCGCGGCGGGTTGCTTGGCAGCGAGTTGTGTTCGGCGA
>BQNB010076017.1:0-31282 GCA_026074375.1 Tanacetum coccineum | reverse complement strand
GATTTTGAAGTTTTTGTCTTTTAGTGACCTTGACTTTTGTTGACCAAGTTGATTTAAGGTTGACTAGGGTTTGACTTTGATAGCTTCCTCCTGGCTTTTTGCGTGCTCTTCCGTTCTTGTGTTCGTGTTTGCCCGGTTTTAACCGTTTTCTTGTGGTTTTTGCTTTATCCGTACCTGCACATACAAAACACAAAAACAAGCATATTTTTGCCATTTTTATTATGTTTTTGGTCTTTATTGGGTTTATTTTGATATAAAATGGATTTGTGTTTTCACACATATCAAAATTCCCCAAACTAAACGATTGCGTGTCCTCACGCAATATTACATGCCTTATAACCAAATACCTCGAAACTTCCCCAACTAAACCTTTGAAAAGTAGCAAAGATTTTTGTGGAGAAATTAAGAAATCACAAGTTATAAATCACCCTGCTTCCCATTTTTCAAAGAATTTTCTATTTTTTTTATATGAAACTTTGACTTTCGTTATTTCCATAACTGTTAGGGATCATAGAACAAGATGCATTTCGAATCCGAGAATGCCCCAAAAAGGATAAATTCATTGTTCCCGACTTTTCACTTATCCAAACCAAGCTTAAAACAAAATCACAGCTAAATATCAGTAAGGATGCTAACACTACTCATATTTGCAACTTGTGAACCTTTTACTCCCGATATTCATTATATCTTAAGTGAATGTGCTATCTTGAATTTCAACCATGGATCAACTTTTTGCAA
This sequence comes from Tanacetum coccineum, assembly GCA_026074375.1. Lineage (NCBI taxonomy): Eukaryota > Viridiplantae > Streptophyta > Magnoliopsida > Asterales > Asteraceae > Tanacetum > Tanacetum coccineum. The sequence goes on along the minus strand of BQNB010076017.1, from coordinate 30,544 downwards.
CATACTATGCTTTACGTTCTACCTTAGAATAATGGGTTTAAAGGTGAGATCATCCCATGTAGCGACTTTCGTCTCGGCACATCCCAACCTTGCGGCTAAGTGACTAGGCTTTTGACACCCCACAGAGACTAGTATCGGGACTCACAGACCTTAGGTTTCAAAAACTCTCAGGTTTCCTGAATATTCATAGCTTATAAAATAGATTAGTCAAAGTGCAAAAGCATATTTGAATTTATCAAAAAGAAGTCAATTATTAATTTAATTTAACTATTTAGACATTTATGCAATTGTAACCCTCGACCTTTTAGAAGGCTGCAACATCGGTTGTGAGCCGGCAAGATGCAGCAAACTTTTATCAGTCTCAGATCTTTATTCTTACTATGGGCTTTCTTTAGAAGACTACCACATCGGTTGTGAGCCGGCAAGAGGTAGTAAACTTTTATCAGCCCACAGCTTTTATTATTATATTTTTATCATTTTATCATTTTTTTTTTGGTTTTATATATATATATATATATATATATATATAACTAAACTTATTTAAAGAAGACTTCTTTTTGAAAAATTCAAGTATAAATTTGAACTAAGACTAAATGATTTAAGGTTTAATCTTCAAAATCAGAAGTATATTATTCTGATTAAGAGCTTATGGGAGAAAAGCAAAATAGTTTAACATACTTGAGCTATTTAAGATTTCCAAATATTTCTTTGTATGCATCCTACTGTATCTTAAATCTATCATTTTTCGTTCTTCCGCGATTAGCGAACGGTTAGCCCAAAAGTTAAGGAAAAAGCTTAGAAGCTCAACACGCTGATCGGGTCAAATTTTACTTTTTTCTTACCAGCAATATGTCAAAATTGTGAGAAAAACACTTATTTTATGTTTTTGAAAATTTTAAAAATTTTTCTATTTTTTGAAATTTTGTGGAAAATACGGGGTACGTGAGAACACGGGTAAAAAGTAGGTAACTATCATATCGAAGATATCATACCCCATACTATAATCAATCATTGTCCTCAATGTTGTCCTAGACTAAGACTTAAAATTCCCATACTGAATTCAAAAATGTCTAATGCATACTAAACATGAAGAAAGTACCCACAAAAATCTGTAGCGTTTATTAAGTGTGCTAAAGATAATGGTTAGTCGATAATAATCTTTAGGATATCGAATTTCCCCAAACTAATGGCAAGAAAAGCTAGGAAACTCGAGTAGACCAGGACAAAACACCGAACACGAGAGTCTTCAGAAAATTTAGGTCAATCCTGCAATCAATCACAAGTACAAACACAAACACAAAGAACGGAAGAGTACAAGCCTCCTCACAACACATTAAGAGCTTGGAATGAAAATGGATAAGCATAGGGTGCCTCCTACGAAGCGCTTTGTTTTTGGTAACCGAGTCACATAGTTTGACTTGATCCCTGGATTCATTCGTCCTTAAGGAGAGTGTGGAGATCCTGGACTACCTTGTGGTGTAAGTCCTCGAAGTAATGCATTCAACCTGATGACATTCACCTTAAAGTTTGGCACATCAGGTTGAGATAACTCAATGGTTCCGTATGGAAAAAACTTGGTGATGGTAAAGCTCCTGTAACCAACGAGTTTTTATGCTTTCCTGTGAATATTTTAGACGAGAGTTAAAAAAGCAAGAACTCAAATCACCAACATTGAAAATTCGATTTGATTCTTTGAGTCATGAAGCTTTCTTCGTCTTCTCTTTTTAATCAAAGAATTCTCATAAGCTTGATCATGAAGCTCATTAAGTTCATTAAGTTGAAGCTTTCGGTGATCACCCGCGGTTTTAAGATCAAAGTTAGCATGTTTTAAAGCCCAGTATGCTCTATGTTCTAACTCGATTGGCAAATGGCAAGACTTTCCATAAACAAGCTTGTAAGGCGTACAACCAATTGGTGTCTTAAAAGCAGTACGAAATGCCCACAAAGCATCGTCTAATTTGTCTGACCATGAGGCACGGTTTTCTCCAACCGTCCTTTCTAAAATACATTTCAAACCGCGATTTGACACACCTCCACTTGACCGCTCGTTTGAGGGTGATAAGCGGTAGCTAGACGATGAGTGACCCCATACTTAGACATTACTTTAGCAAATTTGTCATTACAGAAATGGGTCCCACGATCACTTATAATAGCTCTTAGTGTTCCAAATCGGGCAAACAGAGATTTCAAAAACTTAACTACAATCCTAGCATCATTAGTGGGGAGCGCCTTGGCTTCAACCCATTTTGAAAGATAATCAACAGCTACGTGGATGTATTTATTTCCTCTTGAAGATGGAAATGGTCCCATAAAGTCTATGTCCTAGACATCAAAGATTTCACACACTTTAATGGAATTTTATGGCATCTCATCTCGTTGTGATATTTTCCCTGACGCTGGCATGAGTCACAGTTTTTGACTAACTCATGGGGATCTTTGTAGATTGTGGGCCAATAGAAACCGGCATCAAATACTTTTCGAGCGGTGAGATTGGCACTATGTTGGCCCCGGTGGGTCTTCATGACATGCTTTGGTCATATCAATAGCTTCTTGCCATGAACACACCGTCGAGTGATTTGATTACCGCCAAAGTCGAAAAGATAGGGATCGTCCCAGAAATAATGTTTGACATCCTTAAAAAACTTCCTCTTTTGTTGAGTTGACATTCCTTTGATGATAAAATTCTCTGTATGGAAATTTGCATAGTCAGCAAACCATGGGGTATTTTTACTAGAAATAACTCTAAGAGTTTCTAAAGGGAAATGTTCATTTATGTTCTTGTTTTCTAACACATCCTTATAAGGATTCTCAAGTCTAGATAAATGATCTGCCGCAAGGTTTCAGCTCCTTTCTTGTTATACGACTTTGAAATAGAATTCTGAAGGAGGAGACACCACCTTATCAATCTAGCTTGGATCTTTGTGGAAAAGGTACTTAAGCATCATACTCACAATTAACTCTATCATTTTTCGTTCTTCGCGAATTAACGAACGCTTAGCCTAAAAGTTAAGGAACAAGCTAGAGCTAAACACGCTCGATCGGGTCAAAATTTACTCTTATCCTTACCCAGCAAGAAAGTCAAAATTGTGACAAAAAACACTTATTTTATTTTTTATATTTTTCTTAAAAATTTAATTTTTTTTGAAATTTTTGCTATTTTTGTGGGAAAACAGGGTACGTGAGAACAAAACAATAAGTAAGTAACATCAAATCGATAGATTCCTTTCCCAAACTAAAACGAAACATTGTCCTTAATGTTTAAGGTGGGTCTCTACGCAAATATAAGCCATTTATTAATTATGCAAAGATAAACGTGAATCGATAAGATGAAAGGATATCAGATTTCCCCAAACTAATGACAAGCAAAGGCTAGGAAGCTCGAGTGAACCGGGACAAAACACCAAACACGAGAGTCTTTAGAAAAGTTGGGTCTATCCTACAAATCACAAGCACAAACAACAAACACAAAGAACGGAAGAGTACAAGCCTCCTCACAACACATTTAGAAACTAAAAAGAAAAATAGAAAATGGATAAGCATGGGGTGCCTCCCACGAAGCGCTTTGTTTTTGGTAACCGAGTCACATAGCTTGACTCAATCCCTGAATTCATTCGTCCTTAGGGAGAGCAAATGAAACTGGCTTAAGAGAAAAATGAAAAGTATAGATGCCGGGGTCAAAAACGAGGTCCTCACTCCCGAAAGAGAGAATAACAAGAGAATCCTTGGGGTAGGTGAAAAATGGGAGAAAAGTCCAAATAACAAATGTGAAGGAATTGACATATTCAACATTTAGGGATAAAACAATTTCTCCTTGGTTAAAATCTTCATCATTCATAGCCGTACCGGGCTCAATATTAAAGCAAATGTCCGGTGGTTCTGGCGGAGGACGAGGAGATGACGGTTCAAGGATAGATGACTTATTTTCGGGGAAGAAAGTAGAATTATCTTCATCTTCGGAATCATCATTCTCAACACCTGGTGGAATTAAATTATCTGGAACAAGGAATATATCGATCTCTTCTTGAACGGGGTCACTATCCTCAACGGGGATAAGAGATACGGGAAGAGATTCGATAATTGAACTTGGATTAGCATGAACATTTTCCTGTGATCGGGAAGTTGAAATCTCACAAAGCAAAGTCATACGACTAAGATAATCCTCATGCTCTCTAGCAATCCTCGAAGGAAGTATTAAAAGTTCACCGGCGAACTCATGGTGAAGAGGATCACTCCTTGGAGAAAAAGTAATGGATTCATGATCGGAAATCACTTCGGGAGCGAGATTATGGGTGGTATCATCACTAAGCAGATTCTCAAAAAAAAAAATACGTCTCCTTCTAAATTGAAATAACCTTCCTCAAAATTAGAAGAAACTTTCATGGCTAGAAAAGCATAGATCTCATCAATATCGTCTTCTGGAGCGAAACTCTCAACCTTATCGGTTAAAGGTGTGTTAAGTAAAATTGTCTCATCGAAATCTGAAACGTTGGAGTTCTTATTTTCAACATCTTCATCAATCTCGTTAAAGAGAGGATTTTCGTTGCTAGAGGTGAAGTCATCATCAAATTCAAAAAGAGGATTTGAATAAACTTGAAAATTTTCTTCTTGAACACCTCTTTTAAGAAGAGGGAGTTCATCGGCGAACTCCTCAAGATTATCACTAGTCTTCACCGGAGAAGAACTAGGAGGAAGAGCATCGGAATGATTAGTGATACTGCCACTAAATGGCTCATCTTTCAAAAAATCAATGACATAAATAGCATGAGCAAACTGCTTATTCTTGCTTTTCTCAGATTTTTCAGCATAAAAGACAAGTTCATCATTTCCTACTCTTAAAGTTAATTTTTCCTCGTATAAATCAATGAGAGCTTTTGCGGTGCGAAGGAAAGGTCTCCCTAAAATAATAGGCACTCTCGGGTCTGGTTCAAAATTAACCACAACAAAATCAGCAAGAAAAGTGAAACCATCAACTCTAACTACAACATCCTCGGCTATACCCATTGGGTGCGTAACGGAACGGTTAGCAAGCTCGAGTGTCATTCGGGTGGGCTTCAAAGCTCCAAGCCCAAGTTGCTTGTAGATAGAATGAGGCAAAAGATTTATGCTAGCTCCGGAATCGGCTAAAGCATTAGTCCTATCAAGTTCTTGTAGAGCACACGGCCGGAATAAGAAAATTTTCCTGATCTTTTGAGTTTCACGGGAACTTGTTCAAGATGATAGCAGAACATTCAGCATTTACGGTTGTGATAGCGATTTCTTCAAGTTTCTCTTTATTTCTCAATAAACTGTGCTTAACCATTTGTTGAATTTCGCATATCGATGATAGCATCTTTTAAACAATTTCTAAACTTAGTTGTTTAAAACAACTTCAAAACCTGCTCTGCTGAGCACTGGGTTTTACGATTCTCTCTTACTATCATCCTCTCGGGGTAGAAGTTTAGGTTGATATGAATAGGAATGGAGAATTAGGCTCTTGAACAATTTTTCTTAGCCTTTGGTTTTCGGAATGGAATCATGATCCACGGGAGGTGGGACTGTGCTGAGTAAAAATTTTCTGAACTTGGTTTTTGCACATTTGTCCATTGACGTCTCCGGTTTTTGTTTCGGGGTTCTTTTAGAGGAGTATAAACAACGGGTGAGTGAACAAAAGGAGGCCGAATTCCTACACAAGGTTTTACCACTTGTGTGGTATATGCATGACTTGCTCACGAGGGTAGTTATGTTTGACTTGTGAAAAGTACCTGAATTCGAAGACGAATGGGTGTGGAAGTTTTAACTTAGAAATGGACTTCCGTTAAATTTGTCATCTGGTTTTTGTAAACCCTAGCCTTGATTTGCATATTCCGTAACCCAACAACAAAAGCCTTGACATAATTCACAAAATCGGTCTTTGAAACACCTTGCTTGCGATTAGGAGCTGAAATAAACTGGTGAGTTGAATCGTCGTAGGTTGGTAAACTTAGTCCTTGATTGAAGTAACTTCCACAGTTTTGAAGTGGTAAACTGGTTCACTCGATTTTGGTTGAAATTATTTCCTTGATTGGAATTGAAACGGTTTTTATGATTGTATAGAATCGGATGAAAACTAGGTGGTCGAATTGTTGAAACCATCGGAGGATCTAGATTGTATTTCCTTGATTAAAATTAGCTGCAGCAGCTTGTGAAACGTACTCTTGATGTTGTCTTGATAAACATTGCCATCGGTGGCTGGACAGTTTTTATAAGAGTGAGCACCTCCACAAGTTACACAACTCTGCTCGACTGCTTTTACTTCTCAGGAGCTTGGGCTTTTTGTTTTGTCCTCGAAAGCATAGTCTCAGCAAATTCTTAATTTTCGAAGACTTCGGTTTGTAAGAGCAGCAACATCTGGTTGAAATTCCTGAGTAGATGAATACGAACTCACTGGAAACGAACTGCCTTGGTTTCGTGAATTACGAACCATTTAGATTTACCCTCTCGATAATTCTCAAGCATTCACGAGGCATCTTATCCAAAAAGTTTCCACCCGCAGCAGAATTCAATGAGTCTTGATCATTAGCATTCAAAGCATTGTAAAACGTATCCAACTGATGTAATTCAGAAAATCCGTGATGTGGGCATGCTCGAAGAAGGTCATTAAATCGATCCCAAGCCTCATAAAACGATTCGTCAAATCTTTGTTTGAAGATCTATTGATTTCAATACGAAGATTTCCATTTTTGAAGGAGGAAAGAATTGATTAATGAATTTTGAAACAAGATCATCCCATGTCAAAATTGATCGAGGAGGTTCTTTTTCTAGCCAAATCCGGGCTGAACCTTCAAGAGAAAACGGAAAAAGCATAAGCTTAATTGACGGCTCGGGACGTTTAGGAATCTCATTGTTGAAGTAATCTTATTGAAATAACGGATGTGAGCATGTGGATCCTCTTTATCATGTTCGAAAAACTGTTTGTTTTGAACAAGATTGATCAAACCATGCTTCAACTCAAAGTTAGCATTGATTTCGGGAATTACAATTGCATCCTCGTAACCCTTGGTGGGTGCTTGGAGCAATTGTGCCATTGTCCGGTTATCAGCCATCGGAACTAATGGAGGATTAACAAAAGGTTCTTCTAAATGAAATGGTTGAGCAACATCCTGTTGGCTTTGTTGTTGACGGTTACGGTTGCGGGTTTGAAAACGAGTGCGCATGCACAAAGTAGAAAAAGAAAATTTAAACTAATTTTTTTTATTTTTTATTTTTTATTAGAAACAAACTAAATTAACGAATAACGAGATAGACAACTTAAACCAAATAATCAATTTGCTTCACGGTAGCTCTTAAAAATTTTACTTTTTAAGGTGAGCCGTACTTCGTAAATGACACAAATGACAAGTTTTGAAATCTTTGATTCGAGTTAGGAACTTATTATGATAATATCTCAATTGAAGGTATTATTTGTTAGTGTTCTTTTACCAACTTTATTTATTTTAAAAATTGAAATAGCAAATATTTTTGTATTTTTGTTTTAATCTTCTATTTATACTTAACAGAAAAGAAATTTTTTTTTTACTTTTTATATTTTTTTTATTTTTGATTTTCTTAAAAGCGTAACTTTCGAAAACGAAAGGTTCTCCAAAACACGATCAATAAACTTCAAACGATTTATCAAGATCCTACTCTGCAAATGCACGGTGTTTCAAAGACCCATTTTGAGAATTATGTCAAGGCTAATGATGTAGTGTTAAGGAATATGCAAAATCAAGGCCAGGGATTACAAAACCAGATGACAAATTTAACGGAAATGCTTTCTAAATTCATAAGTTCCAATACCGCTTCGTCTTCGAGTTCAGTACTCTTCCAAGTCAAACCGTAACTAACGCCTCCGCGAGCATGTCAATTCTATCACCACATGAAGTGTAAAACTTGTGAAGGACATCGACTCCTCTTGTCCACAAATCCGTTGTTTTCTACTCCCTTAAGGAACCCGAACGAATCCCGGAACCGGTTCACTGGAAAAAGTGCAAAATCAAATTCAGAAAGTACCGCACAAGTCCCACCTTCGGAGGATCATGATTCCATTTTTATTGAAATTTCGAAACCGAAGGCTAAGAAAACTGTTCAAGACCTAATTCACCAGATCCTGATTCATATCACCTAAACTTTTCCATATCCTGAGAGGGATGAAAGTAAGAATAAAGATACACCAGTGCTCAGCAGAAGCAGGTTTATGAAGTTTGTTTAAACAACTACGTTTTAGAAATTGGTTTTAAAAGATGCTCTCACAAAATGCCAAAAGTCAACAAAGGGTTAAGCACTTTATTTGAGAGAAAAAGAGAAACTGAGGAAATCCGCCATCTACAAACCGTTAAATGCTTGAATTGTTCTGCCATCATCTTGAACAAAGTTCCTAAGAAACTCGAAGATCCTGGAAAATTTCTTATTCCGTGTGCTCTACAAGAACTTGATAGGACTAATGCTTTAGCCGATTCTGAGCTAGCATAAATCTTTTACCTCATTCTATCTACAAGCAAACTTGGGCTTTGAAGCTTTGGAAACCCACCGAATGACGACTCGAGCTTGCTAACTGTTCCGATACAAGACACCCAATGGTATAGCCGATGATGTTTGTAGTTTAGAGTTGATGGTTTCACATTTTCTGCTGATTTGTTGTGGTTAATTTTAAACCAGACCCGAAGTGCCTATTATTTAGGGAGACTTCCCCTTCGCACTGAAAAGCTCATCATTGATTTATTACAGGAAAATTTTAACATTAAGAGTAGGAAATGATGAACTTGTCTTTTATGCTGAAAAATCTGAGAAAAGCAAGAATAAGCAATTTGTGCTCATCGCAATATTATGTCATTGATTTTTTCGAAGATGAGCCATTTAGAGTGGCAATGTACCACTAATACATACCGATGTCTCTTCCTCCTAGTTCTTCACACGGTGAAGACTAGTGATAATCCTTAGGAGTTCGACGATAGTAACCACTCTTCTTAAAAATGAGTTCTAAGAAAATTTTCAAGTTTTAATTCAAACCCTCTTATTGAATTTGAAGATAAACTGCGCTCCAACTCTAGCAACGAAAATCCACTCTTTAAACAAGAAGGATGAAGATGAAACGAAAACGAACTCTAACGTTTCAAATTCCGATGAGCTAGTTTTCCTTAACACATCCTTAACTGATAAGGTTGAGTGTTTTGATCCAGAGGACAATATTGATGAGATTGATGTTTTTCTAGCCATGGAAGTTTCTTCTAATTTTGAGGAAGGTTATTATGATTCAGAAGGAGACGTAATTTTTCTTGAGAGTCTGCTTAGTGATGATACCACCCATAATCTCGCTCCCGAAGTGATTTCCGATCATGAACCAAAACAAAATGAATCCATCCAAATAATATACGATACTTTTTCCTCCAAGGAATGATCCTCTTCACCATGAGTTTCGCCGGTTGAACTTTAAACACATTCCTTCGAGGATTGCTAGAGAACATGAGGAATATCTTAGTCTTATGACATTGCTTTGTGAGATTTCAACTTCCCGGTCACCGGAAAATGTTCATGCTAATTCAAGTTCAATTATCGAATCTTGTATCCCCGTTGAGGATAGTGACCCCGTTCAAGAAGAGATCGATATATTCCTTGTTCCGGGTGATTTAATTCCACCAGGTGTTGAAAATGATGATTCCGAAGATGAAGATAATTCTACTTTCCTCCCCGAAAATGAGTCATCTATCCTTGAACCATCATCTCCTCGTCCTCCGCCGGAACCACCAGACGTTTGCTTAAATTTTAAGCCCGATACGGCCATGAAGAATGATGAAGATTTTAACCAAGGGGAAATTGTTTTATCCCTAAATGTTGAAGATGTCAATTCCTTCACATTTGTCATTTGGACTTTTCTTCCATCTTTCACCTACCCCGAGGATTCTCCTTTTATTCTCTCTTTCGGGAGTGAGGATCTCGTTTTTGACCCCGGCATCTTCGTTTTGCATTTTTCTTATCTAGAGCCGGTGGTGTTTTCAATGGAAGTTTCTTATTCCAAGTATTGCTCTCCCTAAGGACGAATGAATTCAGGGATCGAGTCAAGCTATGTGACTCGGTTACCAAAAACAAAGCGCTTCGTGGGAGGCACCCCATGCTTATCCATTTTTTATTTAGCTTCTAATGTATTGTGAGGAGGCTTGTACTCTTCCGTTCTTTGTGTTTGTTGTTTGTGCTTGTGATTGTTTGCAGGATTGACCCAACTTTTCTGAAGACTCTCGTGTTCGGTGTTTTGTCCCAGTCCACTCGAGCTTCCTAGCCTTTGCTTGCCATTAGTTTGGGGAAATCCGATATCCTAAAGATTTTTATCGTTTAACATTTATCTTATAGCACACTTAATAAACGGCTTAAGATTTTTGTGTTACTTTCTTCATGTTTGAGTTATGCATTAGACTTTTTGAGTTCTAGTATGTGGTTTTTAAGACTTAGGCTAGGAAACATTGAGGACAATGTTTGATTCTAGTATGGGGTAGTATATCTTCGATATGATCTTACCTACTTTTACCCGTTGTTCTCACGTACCCCGTTTTCCCACCAAAATTTTCAAAAATATGAAAATTTTAAAATTTTCAAAAAATAAAATAAGTGTTTTGTCACAATTTTGACTTTCTTGCTGGGTAAGAATAAGAGTAAAATTTTGACTAGATCGGAGCGTGTTGAGCTCTATCTTGTTTCCATTAACTTTAGCTAAGCCAATTCCGCTAATATTCGCGAATAAACGAAAAATGATTGAGTTAATTATAAGTAGGATGCTAAACAAAGATTATTTAGAAATCTTAAGAGCTCATGTATGTAACTTGTTGCTTTTTCTCCCATAAGCTCTTAACCGGATTAATATACGTGCTGTTTTTGAAGATTAAACTTAAATCAACAATTTTTATGTAATATATGGCAAAAAATTTTTAGTTCAAATTTATACTTGAATTTTTCAAAAAGAAGTCTTTTTTTCATAAATAAATTAAATGATGATAAAATGATAAAAAACAAATATAATAATAAAAGTTGTGGGTTGATAAAAGTTTACTACCTCTTGCCGGCTCACAACCGATGTGGTAGTCTTAAAATAAGCCCATATAAGAATAAAATCCGATACGATAAAAGTTTGCTGCATCTTGCCGGCTCACAACCGATGTTGCAGCCTTCTAAAAGGTCGAGGGTTACAATTGCATAAATATCTAAATAATTAGGTATGAATTAATAAATTGACTTCTTTTTGTTAAATTCAAATATGCTTTTGCACTTTGACTATTCTATTTTATAAGCTATGAATAAATCGAGAAACCTGAGAGTTTTTAAAACCTAAGGTCCGTGAGTCCCGATACTAGTCTCTGTGGGGTGTCAAAAGTCCTGGTCACTTAGCCGTAAGGTTGGGAATTTGGCCCGAGATAAGTCGCTACAATGAGATGATCTCGCCCTTTAAACTCATTAATTCTAAGAGGAACGTAAAACATATATTTCCGCAAAAAGTTGATCCATGGTGTGAAATTCAAGAAAGCATCACTCACTTAAAATATAAAATAAAATTTCGGGAGTTAAAAAGATGCATATATGAGTAGTGCTAGCTCCATACAGAATTTATCTATGATTTGTTTTAAATCTTGGTTGGATAGTGCAAAGTCGGGAACGATGAATTTTATCCTTTTTGGGGCCATTCTTCGGAATCTAAATGCATCTTGTTTCTATTGATCCCTAACATTTATGAATTAACATAAGTCAAAATTATCGCAACTATATTATTAATATTTAAAAAAATGAAAAAGAGGTTTAGAAAAAATGAGAAATCGGGGTGTTTTATAACTTGTGATCTCTTAACTTTATCCACAAAAATCTTTGCTACTTTTCAAAGGTTTAGTTTGGGGAAGTTTTGAGGTATTTGGTTATAAGGCATATAACATTGCGTGAGGACACGCAATCGCTTAGTTTGGGGAATTTTGATATGTGTGAAAACACATATCCATTTTATATCAAAATAGACCCTAAAAGACCAAAACTGTGCATAAAAGGCTTGTATATTGCTTGTTTTGTCTTTTGTTATTGGTGTAGTGCGGATATATGCGAAAAATCATAGAAGAAAATGGGTCAAAACCTTCCACCAACCCGGGCAAACACGAACACGGGAACGGAAGAGCACGCAAAAAGCCGGGAGGAAGCTATCAAAGTCAAACCCTAGTCAAACTTCAGTCAACTTAGTCAACCCTTGGTCAAAGTCACAACAAGACAAAACCCATCTAATTTCCAAATCAGCCCTCAAGATAATCCAAATTGCAAAAATAGCCTTAAAGCCCTAACGGTGTTAACTTCTATTAAAAGAAGTTAACACCCGTTAACTATTATTTAACAAAAACCTAACACTCGTTAAATCTAAGCCCAAAGCCATAAAACCTTTACCCTAGCCCAAAACTTTACCCCAATAGCCCAAGTCAACTACCCAGTCAACTCCCTTACCCCTTCAGTTAAAAATCAAGCGGGAAAAGTAGTTAAACTACTGTAGATCATCTCCCCCGATTTAACCATTCAGTCAAAATCATAGGGCTTTTACCAATTAAGGGGTAAGGAGGGCAATTCAGGTGTGATAGTACACGCTGGCAGGGTAAAATGTCATCCAAGCTCTCTCATTGGCCAATACCTACAAAGGAGGATCACGGATTAGCAAAAGAAACACACAAGGATGGATAATTTACACTAACCCTACTCTCAAAAGAAGCACAATCAAGCCTGACACACGGATGCCACGTTGGCAAATCCTTGGTGTTCCCAAAATTAATCTATACGGTGGACCTAGAGAATCTAATGAAAGAGCAAGGTTGGATGGACAGATTGGAGGACCGTCAAACAAACTCATGCACCTAGAAGCTCATCAAACAGACTATTTTATAGCCCTCACACTCTTACACACAGGAAAAAATAGTTAGTTTAAGCTTTTAGATTTTTTTAGGAAATTTAAGCTTAAGCTTTTAAGTTATTTTATTAGTCAAATGTAATTTTTATTATAAACTTTTGTAATTATCTTTCAAGTAATGTAAATCAAGCTATTTAAGTTTAATGAAATTTGAGTTTTTCTTTAATAAATTTGGTCAAAAGCACTCTATTAAAAATGCTCTATGAAAGTGTAACGGACCAATAAGCTCATGTAAGCTCTCAACTAAGTCTATAAGCATGTTATTGAGCTCAATTCAGTCTTTAACTTACTTAAAGAACCCTTAAAATTCACTAAATACATTGATTTATTTGGACTCTAAAAATTATTGACCTCTAAGCTATGGAACTAAGCTAGCCATGGGATGAGCTTCCAATGACTTTATACTGGCTTATCTTTGAAATCCAGAGCTGTTGATAGCTCTTTGATACAAATTTTTGCCTTTGATAAGCTAAGTTTTTTAAGTAAGTTCTCCTATTTACTATTTTGTTTTTAATTCCAAATCTTAAATTTGCTTTAATATTTTGCCTAAATGCTTATCAATTTGCTATTTGAGCTTTATTCTGCCTCTTTGTGCTTATTCATCATATTTAGCTATCTGTTTTAGCTTTTTATAGTCTAGCTTATAATTTGTCTTAACTTGTCTTAAAAATTATAAAAAAAAACCAAAAATAGTGTAGCTTATTGTTTATGGCTTATTATATGCTTAGGATTGCTTATTAGGTTTATTATAAATTGTGCATTATCTGGTTATCAAATTATGTTCATTAGATTTCAAGTTTGCTTGTTTAAATGAAAGTTGCCATAGTTAAAGGGTTTTTAGATTAATAAGTTAGACCTTCATAAAGACCAAAATAAGTTTGTGTTTTCAATTTGGTCAGCTTCATTTTCATAATTAAATAAGTTTTAAAAAGGTTTGAATCATTAGTTTATGTTTAAGAAAATTCTGAGGCTTAATCTCTTTGTTCCTACATCAGGGGAATTTTTCCTTTCCTTTGCTTGTTAAAATTTTGATCCAAGCCTCATTGAGCTTGGATCTTGTTTGTGTTGAGTTTAAACACACTCATTGAGAGTGTCTAGTGCAGGATTGACAAACTTGGTCACCTGCAATATTGGTTTTGCCTCTTTGCCATTTGCATCAGATAGACACCACTAAACCCAACTGCATCATAAACTGCAGTGGTTTTTTGATCAAAATTTAGGATAGCTTTATTTGGTTTTTTTTTAAGCTTTTTAAAAATCAGTAGGGTTAAAGTTAACTTATAGGTTAATATAGATTTAAAACTTGTTATTTCATATTTAAGCTTATTTACATAGGAAAAAAACAAAACAGCTTTAAAGTTCAATAAAAAAACTCAAAAAAGCCAAAAACAGTAGTAACTAAAACTTAGCTTTTAAACTTAGATTTCTAGCTTATAGTATTAGTTTTTATCATTTATATTTGTAGCTTATTAATAGAGTAATTAGATTGCAAAAGCTCAGCTTCTGTCATAGCTTATTGAGTTTTTTAGCTTATTTAGATTTTGAGTTTTTAGTGCTTATTTATGAGTTTGTCATTTAGATGGTTAAATTTAGTTAGCTTATAGTATTTTTAGCTTAAGTAAATTTTCAAAATATTGCTATACATTTATTAGCTTTCCATAACAGCTTTTTAGAATTGAAATTTTGAGCATAAAATTAATTGAGTTGTGTGCAAGCATTTAAATGAAAATTAGTTTTTTGGCCCTCAAAGGCTCACTTTCTGAAAACAGCTTCTTAAAAAGCTTTTAGAGAGCTTAATTTTGAGTTTGAGCTTATGTTAGCTTTATTAAAGTTGATTAAAAAAGAGTCCTTAACAACTTTGTGCTTTTAGTTTTCAAAAATAAAAAAATAAAAAAAAGTGTTACTCAGACTTGAACCCCCGACCTCAACACCTCAACCTTTATAACACACCACACACCACACTCCCTACCGCTGTGCCCTTGGGTCTTTTTCATAAGACTCTTGCACAATCTATTTCTTATACTCATTTTCCCCTTATAAGCCTAATAAGCTGTTTTAGCTTATTTCGCAGCTTATTTGATAAGCTGTGCTTATAAGTTTATTTTTCCTAGGATTTAATTAGTATAAGCTAATTTCTGTAATTTTTCTAGAATTTTTATAGTTCGTTTAGTATTTTTAAACATTTATTTTCGTTAAAAACTTTAAAAAATCATAAAAATTAGAAAAATAATCAAAAAAATATAAATCTCTTTTAGAAAATTTTCTTTTATCATAAAGTTCATAGGAAAATTAGTTTTGCTTTCGTAGGGTCCAAATTGCAAAATTTCATTTTTTAAAGAACGAGATTCGTTCCCATTTTCATTTTTCATGTTTTAACGCTCATTTTAACTCCGTTTTTTGTTCTAGTTTTCTTTAAACTTATTTTTTATTCAAATAGAGTCCATTTAAAAGGAAAATTTTAAGTTAGGTTTATTTTTAGACATTTAGTGGGGTTTTTTGACATTCCAATTTAAGGGTCCCGTTTTGCGTTTTTAGTTAAATTTTGGTTTCCCGTTATTTGTTTTTATGCTTAATTGTTAGAATTTGTTAATTTTAATTGTTAGGAGTAGTTTATCAAATCATCTATTGGTTCCAATTCAAATCATTGTCCGAGCATCAAACGTGAATTCAATTTCACAAGTCGTTGGGGGATAACGACCCGGGAATCATACTTCCCGGTTTATATACGTATTATATTTTATATATTTTTGTGAAGATTTTCCTCTTTTCCTTTGTCCTCAAGGGTAAATTGGTAATTTTCCATTATATATTAAATGTTTATTATTACGTATATATAGATTCCGACGAATCAATTTCCATGAACCATCTCAAGTATTCTTGAAGCTCTATATGTTTCCTTCTTCAAGAATGACTTCTTCGTTTGCTTTCCAACCATGCAAGACTCACATACTTGATCTTGATGCTTAATTACCGGTACCCCTTTAGCTAACTTGTGCATCAAATTCACCGTACAAAATCCGATATGGCCAAGTCATACATGCCACAACCACGTCTCTTCACCAATGTTAGCTTGCAAACAATAAGGTTTCCTAACTTTTAGTTGAGTCTTGTAGAGACGGTTTACACTTCGCGGGATTCTAATTTTAGCAAACTTCCACAATTATCACGCATGCTTAAGAAATCACCTCGTATACGAATATCACAACCAGATATTGTAGCTTTTCCAAGACATACAATACTACAAATCACGGGAATGTAATAAATATCTTTTAGCAACTTTTCTTCACCCTTTTCCCTTGGAAGAAAATAATGCCCTTTCCTTTTATTCTTACACACGAACCATCTACGAACCTAACACGTCCAATTATATTTTTATTTAATTCAGAAAAGTAAGAGTAATTACTTATCATTAGCTATTCTTGCACTATTGTCACAGAATCCATACATCGTCTTTCTATCGGTATTTGTGACTCTCTCTTTTTGGTGGATTGTACTTTTCCTTCATTCATGAAAGCTTTCTTTCTTTTAATATGGTTTCGATCATAAAGCAATACATAACCATCCCTCAGATTTAACATCTTGCCTCATGTGCTTCACTAAGGTTTGCCTTCAAAGACTTGATTTTTTATCTGTCATCGTTGAAATAAAGGTGTCCATCACTTATCACAACAGTAACACTTTATGTGTGAGCACATGTTGCTCCTTTTGTTTACCCTTTTGCTGATTATCTTCATGGTTTTTCGAGGAGTCACGTTGACCTTAGTTTTGAGAGTTGCCTCGACCACGTCTGTGACCAAGAGCTTGACCACAACCTTGAGAGTACGAACCACATCCTCTCCTTATGCTTGAGTCACTATCCCTGTTGGAATAATTCATCCTAGCATAAAGCAATTTCTCTTGAAAATCATTTGCCTTATCTTCTTGTTTGGCTCTTTCTTCGTACGCTTTCAATCATCCAACCACATCCTCGTACCCCATCGTTTTAAGGTCTAAAACTTGCTTAAGGGCTGCCACGATATGGACATGACGTCTAGGAAGGCTTGTGAGAAACTTCTTAGCCAACTTGTGTTCCGACATTACTTCTCCAAGCATGGCTGACTTAGAAGCAATACCCAAAAACTTCGCGGCATATGCGTCTATACTATCGTTATCTAACATCTTCATATTCTCAAACTCCATAATTAAGGTTTGAAGCCTCGCCTCCTTTACACGGTCAGTCCCTAGGTTACGAGTCTTTATTGCTTCCCACATCTCCTTTTCGGTTTTCAAATTACCGATTTGCAAAACCAAGTCTTCTGGAAATGATTGAAACAATAAACCTTTCACAATGTTATTTTTCTTGCTATTGGCTAAGCCTGGGTCTACCACATCCCAGACTCCATAAATTCCAAGAAATACTTCCATACGCATACTCCATATGTGTAGTTTATAGACGTCAATATCGGACATTGAAACGTCAAAGTAGTATCCTTTACATGCAGTTTTAAGGTTTCTCCCACCACCATCCCAGATCTTTTTCTTGATCGAGAATATGTTTGTAAAGGAGAGCCAATCTAGCCCATTACTACACGGCTTAAATTTCTTCTTGGTTCGTATTAAACATCGGGTAGGCCATCAAACGTTTCCCCATATTGTCCTAAACAAAAGCCCAACTATCATATTAGACAATCCATAGTCAAAGACTATTTCCAACTCACTGATATTAAACCAAACGATACAAGCTGATCAGAAACAAAACAAAACGCAATTAGTTTGTAATAGCCCAACAGCTCAAATCATTAGTTTTATACACGCTACTTAAACAGTCCAGCTGATTTAGAATTTTCACGCAACTTAAAAACTACAACTCTCACTGTTTATAAAAGTCGAGCTTTCAAGTTAGATTTTGTTTTGTTAACCATGGTTTACGCCACAAAGGAGCCGAATAATCTACGGGATTTAACCCCCAACCATACAGACTCAAATCATTATGGTTTTATTTAACCAAATCGTTGTATCTAAGGTTCTCCCTCCAACGTTGATTACATATTAAGATCTCTAATAGCATATGACCGGATTGCTGATTGTATCCCATATATACGCATCAACAATGTTACACGAATCCACTAACCTTTTCTCTGATACCAATTGATGAATAGTCATAGACACGCAACACAAAAAGGGCAAAAACAAGAATCACATGACTTGAAAATAGATTAACTGAACAACCAGTTCTCGCCTAAACCATGCAACATTTTTACTGAAGAAACGACTCACAGAACTTCAATTTCATTTCAATATGAATCTCTAACCCTTCATGGTAATATATAAACTAAACCTATACACGTTAGAACCTATAACTAAGATTACATTAAACCTAATTTAAAATAATAAAATACCTAATAGAATTATGAAATACATAAGACGAGTTGAAACTTTTTGCACTCCAACTATGACTTCTGATATTTGACAACATGCATAAGCCATATCCAAAATATCAAAAATTCTCCAACATCCGACAAGATTATGTATATTGTTGAAATAAAGTAATAATATTTCATTTTATGGGATTTCATATGAATAAAAAAATTTAGTTTGTTAGTGTGCATGGTGAAGGTGAAAAACGTTGGAAAACGTTTAGACCAATGAACTTTTACTACTTAATTACTAAAATGTGGTTGTTTGCTTCGCTGTTGTAAAAAAACAATTTATCACATGCAAGAGCAAAGATGATAACACGTGTACAATGAGTATGATTGTTACAGAAGCTTATGAGAACTTAAGATCATGTTTCTTAATAATAAGCTTCTTACAAAGGTTATCATAGATTTTAAAGTATAATCTTTCATAAGCTCCAAAAAATTAAATAGTACATTGAGTAACTTAGTAAAGAAATAGGTTTTATTTTATTATAAAATTTAGATCCTCTCATGTTCAAGTTTTAAGCATGTACAGTTCATGTTAGACTTGTTTGAGAGAAAAAATTATTTATTATTAAAAAAAAGTACCCTCACAAATACATGATTTTACTATTTTTCTTACTCACAAAAAAACTCAACATGACTTCTCAAGTTCAATTTAAACATGAGAGGGATCTAAATTTTATAAAAAAATAAAACGCTATTTCTTAAAAGATACTCAAAGTTACTATTAAATTTTTGTAGCTTATGAAAGTATTATACTTTAAAATCTATTATAACCATTGTAGAGAAAAGCTTATAATTAAAAACATGATCCTAAGTTCTCATAACTTCCTGTAACAACATACTACATTGTACACATTTATTCAACTTTGCTTCTTGCATGTGATAAATTGGTATTTTTTTGATCAAGACAGCGAAGCAAACAACCACATTTTAGTAATTAAGTAGTAAAAGTTCATTGGTCTAAACGTTTTCCAACGTTTTTCACCTTCACCATGCACACTAACAAACTAAATTTTTTTATTCATATGAAATCCAAAAATGAAATGTTTATTTTGACTTATATTCAACCAATTTACATAATCTTGTCGGATGTTGGCGTAAATTTTGATAATTTTGTATAATGTCCTTATGCATGTTGTCAAATATCAGAAGTCATAGTTGGAGTGCAAGTTCAACTAGTCTAAAGTATTCCTAATCTATTAGTATTTATCTATTTAAAATAGGTTTAATGTAATATTAGTTATAGTCTAACGTGTATAGGTTAGTCTATATATACCATGAAGGGTAGAGATTCATATTGTACTGAAATGAAGTTTTTGAGTCAAGATTCCTTCCAATAATAAATGTTGCTTGTTTAGGGATATCACCTGGTGTTCATGTTAATCTATTTTCAAGTCATGTTATTCTTGTTCTGCTTTGTGTTGCGGTCCTCTTATATACCATCAATTGGTATCAAGAAAAGGTTATTGGATCGTGAAACATTGTTGCTGCGAATATGGGATACAATCAGCAATCCGTCATCTGCTTATTAGAGTCTCAATATGAAACAACGTTAGAGGAGAACCTTAGATACAATGATTTAGGGTTAAATAAAACCCTATCATATTTTGAGTCTGTATGGTTGTGGGTTCTAATCGCCGTAAGATTAATCGCCTATGGTGTCGAAACATGGTTACCAAAACAAAACTAACTGAAAAGTCGACTTTAAAACCAGTGAGAGTTGTAGTTTTTAAGTTGCGTGAAAATTCTAAATCAGCTGGACTTAATTAAGTAGCGTGTATAAAACTAATGATTTGAGCTGTTGGGCTATTAGAAACTAATTGCGTTTTGTTTTGTTTCTGACCAGTCTGTATCTTTTGGTTTTACTATCAAGTGAGTTGGAAATAGTCTTTGACCTATGGATTGTCTCATAGGAAAGTTGGCTTTTTGGTAGGAACAATCTTGAAACCGTTGATAGGCCTACCCGTGTTAAATACGAACCAATGAAGAATTTAAGCCGTGGTAGTAATGGGCTAGATTGCTCTCCCATTACAAACATAATACTCGATCAAGAAAAAGGTTTTGTGATGGTGGTGGAAAACCTTAAACTCATGTAATAGGATACTAGCATTTGACGTTTCCAATGTCGATATTGACGTCTAAATATAACTACACATATGTAGTACGCTATGGAAGTATTCTTTGAATTTATGGATATCTGGGATTGGAGAGACCCAGGCTTAGCCAATAGCAAGAAAAATAACATTGTGAAAGGTTTATTGTTTCAATCATTTCCAGAAGAGCTTGGTTTGCAAATCGGTAATTTGAAAATCACAAAAAGGAATGAGTGAAGCAATAAAACTCGAAACCCTTATTGACGACCGTGTAAAGGAGGCGAGGCTTCAAACCCTAATTATGGAGTTTGAGAATATGAAGATGTTAGATAACGATAGTATAGACGCATATGCCATGCGAATTATTGGGAATTGCTTCTAAGTCATCCATGCTTGGAGGAAAAGTAGGGGGTCATGTCGGAACACAAGTGGCTAAGAAGTTATTTTCTCACAAGCTTCCTAGACTTCAAGTCCAAATCGATGCCAGCCCTTAACAATTTTAGACCTTAAAACGATGGTTACGAGGATGTGGTTGGATGATTGAAAGCGTACGAAGAAAGAGCCAAACAAGAAGATAAGGCAAATGATTTTCAAGAGAAATTGCTTTATGCTAGGATGAATTATTCCAACAGGGATAGTGACTCAAGCATAAGGAGAGGATGTGGTTTCGTGACTCTCAAGTGTGTCAAGGCTCTAGGAGCAGCAGACGTGGTCGAGGCAACTCTCAAAACCAAGGTCAACGTGACTCCTCGAAAAACCATGAAGATAATTGGCAAAAGGGTAAACAAAAGGAGCAACACGTGCTCACACATAAAGTGTTACTGTTGTGATAAGTTTGGACACTTTTATTTCAGATGACCAATAAAAAACAAGACTAAGAGGAAAACCTATGAGACACAAGAGCAAGATGTAAATCATGATGGAAGGAAAGGGGGTTCTTATGATGAGACCATATTAAAGAACTCCTTTCATGAATGAAATAAAATAATCAATCCGACCAAAGAGCTATCAAATACCGAATGAAAGACGATGTATGGTACTTTGACCAATAGTCAACATCGCATGATAAGATAATTACACTTACTATTTCTTAACTAAATAAGAAATAAAATTGGACTTGTAAGTTCGGAGATGGTTCGTGTGTAAGAATAAAAGGAAAGGGCTCTATTTTGTTCCAAGGGAAAATGGTGAACAAAAGTTGCTAAAAGATATTTATTACATTCCATGATTTGTTGTATTGTAAGTCTTGGAAAAGCTACAATATCTGGTTGTGATATTCGTATACGATGTGAATTCCTTAAGCATGCGTGATAATTGTGGCATTTGCTAAATAAATCCCGCGAAGCGCAAACCGTCACTACAATACTCAACTAAAAGTTATGGAACCCTTAGTGTTTGCAATCTAACAATGGTGAAGAGACGGTTGTTGCTTGTATGACCTTGGCCAATATCGGATTTTGTACGGTTAATTGATGCACAATTAGCTAAAGGAGTACTCGTAATTAAACATCAAGATCAAGTATGATGAGTCCTTGCATATTTGGAAAGCAAACGAAGAAGTCATAACTAGAAGAAGGAAACATATAGAGCTCAAGGAATACTTATTAGAGATGGTTCATGGAAATTGATTCTCGGAATCTATTTATACGTAATAAAAAAATATATAATATAAAATGGAAAATTAACCAATTATCCCCTTTAGTACAAATGGAAAAGAGGAAAATCTTCACAAAAATATATATAAATATAATACGTATATAAACTGGGAAGTATGATTCCCGGGTCGTTATCCCCCAACGACTTGTGAAATTGAATTCACGTTTGATGCTCGGACAATGATTTGAATTGGAACCAATAGATGATTTGATAAACTACTCCTAACAATTAAAATTAACAAATTCTAACAATTAAGCATAAAGACAAATAACGGGAAACCAAAATTTAACTAAAAACGCAAAACGGGACCCTAAAAATGAAGGTCAAAAACCCTAAATTACTAAAAATAAACCTAACTTAAAATTTTCTTTTAAATGGAACTCTATTGAATAAAAAAGTAAGTTTAAAGAAAACTAGAACAAAAAACTGAGTTAAGAATGAGCGTAAAACAAGAAAAATGAAATGGGAACGAATCTCGTTCTTTAAAAAATGAAATTTTGCAATTTGGACCCTACGAAAGCAAAACTAATTTTCCTATGAACTTTATGATAAAAGAAAATTTTCTAAAAGAGATTTATATTTTTTTGATTATTTTTCTAATTTTTATGATTTTTTAAAGTTTTTAACGAAAATAAATGTTTAAAAATACTAAACGAACTTTAAAAATTCTAGAAAAATTACAGAAATTAGCTTATACTAATTAAATCCTAGGAAAAATAAACTTATAAGCACAGCTTATCAAATAAGCTGCGAAATAAGCTAAAACAGCTTATTAGGCTTATAAGGGGAAAATGAGTATAAGAAATAGATTGTGCAAGAGTCTTATGAAAAAGACCCAATGGCACAGCGTTAGTGAGTTTGTTTGTGTGTGGTGTGTTATAAAGGTTATGTGTATGAGGTCGGGGGTTCAAGTCTGAAGTAACTCCCTTTTTTTATTTTTTTTAATTTGTAAAACTAAAAGCACAAAGTTTTTAATGACTCTTTTTAATCAACTTTAATAAAGCTAACATAAGCTCAAACCAAAATTAAGCTCACTAAAAGCTTTTTAAGAAGCTGTTTTCAGAAAGTGAGCCTTTGAGGGCCAAAAAGCTAATTTTCATTTAAATGCTTGCACACAACTCAATTTAAGCTCAATTTCAATTCTAAAAGCTGTTCTGGAAAGCTAATAATGTATAGCAACTAATTTTGAAAAGCTACTTAAGCTAAAAATACTATAAGCTAACTAAATTTAACCATCTAAATGACAAACTCAGAAATAAGCACTAAAAACTCAAAATCTAAATAAGCTAAAAAAACTCAATAAGCTATGACAGAAGCTGAGCTTTTGCAATCTAATTACTCTATTAATAAGCTACAAATATAAATGATAAAAACTAATACTATAAGCTAGAAATCTAAGTTTAAAAGCTAAGTTTTAGTTACTACTGTTTTTGGCTTTTTGAGGTTTTTTTATTGAACTTTAAAAGCTGATTTATCCTATGTAATAAGCTTAAATATGAAAAACAAGTTTTAAAACCATATATTAACCTTTTGTTAACAATAACCCTAATGATTTTAAAAGCAAAAAACCAAATTTAGCTATCCTAATTTATGATCAAAAACCACTGCATTTAAGACAGCAGTGGTGTCATCTGATGCAAATGGCAAAGAGGCAAAACCAATATTGCAGGTGACCAAGTTTATCAATCCTGCACTAGACACTCTCAATGAGTGTGTTCAAACTCAACACAAACAAGATCCCAGCTTCAATGAGGCATGATCAAAATTTAACAAGGCGAAAGGAAAGGAAAATTCCCCTGATGTAGAACAAAGAGAATAAGCCTCAAAATTTTCTAACATAAACTAATGAATCAAAACCTTTTAAAACTTATTTAATTATGAAAATGAAGCTGACCAAATTGAAAACACAAACTTATTTTGACTTATGAAGGTCAAACTTCATTAATCCAAACACCCTTTTAACTATGGCAACTTTCATTTAAACAAGCAAACTTGAAATCTAATGAACATAATTTGATAACCAGATAATGCACAATTTATAATAAGCCTAATAAGCAATCCTAGCATAATAATAAGACCAGTAAACAATAAGCTACACTATTTTTGGTTTTTTATTATAATTTTTAAGACAAGTTAAGACAAATTATAAGCTATACTATAAAAAGCTAAAACAGATAGCTAAATATGATGAATAAGCACACAGAGGCGAATAAACTCAAATAATAACGAGATAAGCATAGTAGGCAAATAATAAGCAAATTTAAGCTAGGAATTTAAAAACAAAATAGTAAATAGAGAACTTACTTAAACCTTAGCTTATCAAAGGCAAAATTTGCTCAAAAAGCTTATCAACAGCTCTGGATTATCAAAGATAAGCCAGTAAAAGTCCTTGGAAGCTCATCCCTTGCTAGCTTCGCTTCCATAAGCTTAAGAGTCCAATAATTTTAAGAGTCCAATAATCAAAGTATTAAGCTGATATAAGTGTTTAATAAAATTAATAGGACTGAATTTAGCTCATCACAAGCATATAGACTTGTGAGAGCATTATAAGATCTTATTGTGCCTTACACAATCACTAGATCTTATAGAGATCAATTGACAAAATTATTAAATCAAACACAAATTTCATAACCTAAAACGGCATGGAAAACCTTACTTAAAAGAAAATTACAAAAGTTTAAATGAAAATTACATTGACTTAAAACTTAAAAGCTTAAGCTAAATTTCCTAAAAATCTAAAAGCTAAAAACTAACTAATTTTTTTGTGTGTGAGAGTGTGAGGCTATAAATAGCCTGTTGATGAAGCTTCTAGGAGCCTGAGTTTGTTAGACGCTCCTCCAATCCTGTCCATCCAACCTTGCTCATCATTGGATCTCTAGTGTCCACCGTTAGATTAAATTTTGGGACACACGGATTGCCAACGTGGCATCCGTGTGTCAGGCTTGATTGTGCTTCTTTTGAGAGTAGGGTTAGTGTAAATTATCCATCCTTGTGTGTTTCTTTTGCTAATCCGTGATCCTCCTTTGTAGGTATTGGCCAATGAGAGAGCTTGGATGACATTTTACCCTGCCAGCGTGTACTATCACACCTGAATTGCCCTCCTTACCCCTTAATTGGTAAAAGCCCTATGATTTTAACTGAATGGTTAAATCGGGGGAGATGATCTACAGTAGTTTAACTAACTGAAGGGGTAAGGGAGTTGACTGGGTAGTTGACTTGGGCTATTGGGGTAAAGTTTTGGGCTAGGGTAAAGTTTTTGGCTTTGGGCTTGGATTAACGAGTGTAAGGTTTTTTGTTAAATAATAGTTAACGGGTGTTAACTTCTTTTAATAGAAGTTAACACCGTTAGGGCTTTAAGGCTATTTTTGCAATTTGGATTATCTTGAGGGCTGATTTAGAAATTAGATGGGTTTTGTCTTGTTGTGACTTTGACCAAGGGTTGACTAAGTTGACTGAAAGTTTTGACTAAGGTTTGACTTTGATAGCTTCCTCCCGGCTTTTTGTGTGCTCTTCCATTCCCGTGTTCGTGTTTGCCCGGTTTTAACCATTTTCCTTATGATTTTTGCAGATATTCCGCACCTACACAACACAAAGACCAAAATACAATATACAAGCCTGTTTATGCACAAGTTTTTTCTCTTTTAGGGTCTATTTTGATATAAAACGGATATGTGTTTTCACACATATCAAAATTCCCCAAACTAAGCGATTGCGTGTCCTCACGCAATGTTATATGCCTTATAACCAAATACCTCAAAACTTCCCCAAACTAAACCTTTGAAAAGTAGCAAAGATTTTTGTGGATAAAGTTAAGAGATCACAAGTTATAAAACACCCCGATTTCTCATTTTTCTAAAACTTTTTCATTTTTTTAATATTAATAATATAGTTGAGATAATTTTGACTTTCGTTATTTCCATAACTGTTAGGGATCATAGAACAAGATGCATTTCGATCCGAGAATGCCCCAAAAAGGATAAATTCATCGTTCCCGACTTTTCACTTATCCAAACCAAGCTTAAAACAAAATCATAGCTAAATATCAGTAAGGATGCTAGCACTACTCATATTTGCAACTTTTTAACTCCCGACATTTATTATATCTTAAGTGAGTGTGCTATCTTGAATTTCAACCATGGATCAACTTTTTGCGACATACTATGTTTTACGTTCCTCCTTAGAATAATGAGTTTAAAGGCGAGATCATCTCATGTAGCGACTTTCGTCTCGGCACATCCCAACCTTACGGCTAAGTGACCAGGCTTTTGACACCCCACAGAGACTAGTATCGGGACTCACGGACCTTAGGTTTATAAACTTCACAGTTCACGATTTATTCAAGCTTAAAAATAATAATAGTCCAGTGCAAAAGCATATTTGAATTTAACAAAAAGAAGTCAATTTATTAATTTAAACTTAATTATTTAGATATTTATGCAATTGTAACCCTCGACCTTTTAGAAGGCTGCAACATCGGTTGTGAGCCGGCAAGATGCAGCAAACTTTTATCAGTCTCGGATTTTTATTCTTACTATGGGCTTTCTTTAGAAGACTACCACATCGGTTGTGAGCCGACAAGAGGTAGTAAACTTTTATCAACCCACAAATTTTATTATTATATTTGTTTTTTTATCATTTAACATCATTTTTTTTATTATTTAAAGAAAGACTTCTTTTTGAAAATTCCAAGTATAAATTTGAACCTAAGACAAAATTTTTTTTGCTATATATATTACATACAAATGTTTAATTTAAGTTTTTAATGTCAAAAACAACACGTATATTAATCCGATTACGAGCTTATGGGAGAAAAAGCAACAAGTTACATACATGAGCTCTTAAGATTTCTAAATAATCTTTGTTTAGCATCCTACTTATAATTAACTCTATCATTTTTCGTTCTTCGCGAATTAGCGAATGCTTAGCCTAAAAGTTAAGTAATGAACAAGATAAGCTCAACACGCCTCGATCGAGTCAAAATTTACTCTTATTCTTACCCAGCAAGAAAGTCAAAATTGTGACAAAAAATACTTATTTTATTTTTTGAAAATTTTAAAATTTTCATATTTTTTTTAAAATTTTGGTGGGAAAACAGGGTACGTGAGAACAACGGGTAAAAGTAGGTAAGATCATATCGAAGATATACTACCCCATACTAGAATCAAACATTGTCCTCAATGTTTCCTAGCCTAAGTCTTAAAAACCACATACTAGAACTCAAAAAGTCTAATGCATAACTCAAACATGAAGAAAGTAACACAAAAATCTTAAGCCGTTTATTAAGTGTGCTAAAAGATAAATGTTAAACGATAATAATCTTTAGGATATCGAATTTCCCCAAACTAATGGCAAGCAAAGGCTAGGAAGCTCGAGTGGATCGGGACAAAACACCGAACACGAGAGTCTTCAGAAAAGTTGGGTCAATCCTACAAACAATCACAAGCACAAACAACAAACACAAAGAACAGAAGAGTACAAGCCTCCTCACAATACATTAGAAGCTAAATAAAAAATGGATAAGCATGGGGTGCCTCCCACGAAGAGCTTTGTTTTTGGTAACCGAGTCACATAGCTTGACTCGATCCTTGAATTCATTCGTCCTTAGGGAGAGCAATACTTGGAATAAGAAACTTCCATTGAAAACACCACCGGCTCTAGATAAGAAAAATGCAAAACGAAGATGCCGGGGTCAAAAATGAGATCCTCACTCCCGAAAGAGAGAATAAAAGGAGAATCCTCGGGGTAGGTGAAAAATGGAAGAAAAGTCCAAATGACAAATGTGAAGGAATTGACATCTTCAACATTTAGGGATAAAACAATTTCCTGCCTTGATAAAATCATCATCATTTTCAAGGCCGTATAGCTATAAAATTAAGCAAACTTCTGGGTGGGTTCCGGCGGAGGATGAGGAGATGATGGTTCAAGGATAGATGACTCATTTTTGGGGAGGAAAGTAGAATTATCTTCATCTTCGGAATTATCATTTTCAACACCTGGTGGAATTAAATCACCCGAAACAAGGAAAATATCGATCTCTTCTTGAACGGGGTCACTATCCTCAACGGGGATACGAGATTCGATAATTGAACTTGAATTAGCATGAACATTTTCCGGTGACCGGGAAGTTGAAATCTCACAAGCAATTGTCCATAAGACAAGATAATCCACATGATTCTTATCAATCCTCGAAGGAAGTGTTAAAAGTTCACCGGCGAACTCATGGTGAAGAGGATCACTCCTTGGAGAAAAAGTAATCGAAGTATTATGGATGGATTCATTTTGTTTTGGTTCATGATCGAAAATCACTTCAGGAGCGAGATTATGGGTGGTATCATCACTAAGCAGATTCTCAAGAAAAATTACGTCTCCTTCTGAATTATAATAACCTTCCTCAAAATTAGAAGAAACTTCCATGGCTAGAAAAACATCAATCTCATCAATATTGTCCTCTGGATCAAAACACTCAACCTTATCAGTTAAGGATGTGTTAAGGAAAACTAGCTCATCGGAATTTGAAACGTTAGAGTTCTCGTTTTCGTCATCTTCATCCTTCTTGTTAAAGAGAGGATTTACGTTGCTAGAGTTGAAGTTATCATCAAATTCAAAAAGAGGGTTTGAATAAACTTGAAAATTTTCTTCATGAACACCTTTTTTAAGAAGAGTGAGTTCATCGTCGAACTCCTCAGGATTATCACTAGTCTTCACCGGAGAAGAACTAGGAGGAAGAGCATCGGAATGATTAGTGGTACTGCCACTAAATGGCTCATCTTTCGAAAAATCAATGACATAAATAGCATATCAAATTGCTTATTCTTGCTTTTCCACAATTTA
Organism: Tanacetum coccineum; assembly: GCA_026074375.1. Classification (NCBI taxonomy): domain Eukaryota; kingdom Viridiplantae; phylum Streptophyta; class Magnoliopsida; order Asterales; family Asteraceae; genus Tanacetum; species Tanacetum coccineum. The sequence continues at coordinate 1,652 of BQNB010076017.1, read as the reverse complement.
ACATCATAAAATACAAGTTCATTCATTTCCTACTCTTAATTTAAATTTTCCTCGTATAAATCAATGAAGCTTTTGCAAGTGCTAAGAAAGGTCTCCCTAAAATAATAGGCACTCTCGGGTCTGGTTTAAAATTAACCACAACAAAATCAGCAAGAAAAGTGAAACCATCAACTCTAACTACAACATCCTCGGCTATACCCATTGGGTGCGTAACGGAACGGTTAGCAAGCTCGAGTGTCATTCGGGTGGGTTTCAAAGCTCCAAGCCCAAGTTGCTTGTAGATAGAATGAGGCAAAAGATTTATGCTAGCTCCAGAATCGGCTAAAAGCAATAAGTCTTATCAATCAAGTTTCTGTAGAGCACACGGAATAAGAAATTTTCCAGGATCTTCGAGTTTCTCGGGAACTTTGTTCAAGATGATGGCAGAACATTCAGCATTTACGGTTGTGATGGCGATTTCCTCAAGTTTCTCTTTGTTTCTCAATAAAGTGCTTAACCATTTGTTGAATTTTGGCATTTTGATGAGAGCATCTTTTAAACCAATTTCTAAACGTAGTTGTTTAAACAACTTCATAAACCTGCTCTGCTGAGCACTGGGTGTATCTTTCTCTCTTACTTTCATCCTCTCGGGATATGGAAGTTTAGGTTGATATGAATTAGGCTCTGGAGAATTAGGCTCTTGAACAGTTTTTCTTATCCTTCCGTTTCGAAATTTCATAAAAATGGAATCAAGATCCTCCTAAGGTGGACTTGTGCCGGTACTTTCTGAAATTTGAATTTTTGCACTTTGTCCATTTGACGTCCTCCGGGTTCGTTCGTGGATTCCTTAGAGAGTAGTAGAAACAACGGACTAGGAACAAGAGGAGTCGAAGTGCCTTCACAGTTTTAACCACTATCATGTGGTGGATAGCATTGACATGCTCGCGAGGGTTAGTTACGGTTTGACTTGGAAGAGTACCTGAACTCGAAGATGAAGCGGTATTGGAACTTATGAATTTAGAAAGCATTTCCGTTAAATTTGTCATCTGGTTTTGTAATCCCTGGCCTTGATTTTGCATATTCCTTAACACTGCATCATTAGCCTTGACATAATTCTCAAAATCGGTCTTTGAAACACCGTACATTTGTAGCGTAGGAGCTTGATAAACTGGTGGTTGATTAGTTGGAGGTTGGTAAACTTGTCCTTGGTTGAAGTTATTTCCATGGTTTTGATTGAAATTGGTTCCTCGATTTTGGTTGAAATTATTTCCCTGATTCTGATTGAAATGGTTTTGATTGTTTTGAATCGGAGGAAAACCAGGAGGTCGGATTTGATTTGAAACCATCGGAGGTCTAGAATTGGTATTTCCTTGATTGAAATTGGCTGCAAAGCAGCTTGTGAAACGTACTCTTGAATGTTGTCTCGATTAACATTGCCATCGGTGGCTGGACAATTTCTATAAGAATGAGTACCTCCATAAGTTACACAACTCTGCTCGACCGCTTTTACGGGTACGGGAGCTTGGGCTTTCTGTTTGTCGATAAGCATAGTCTTCATCATATTCTTAAGTTCAGAAACTTTGGTTGTAAGAGCAGTGGTATGTGCTTAATTACACATACCATTTTCCATTAAAAACGGACTTAAAAGACTAAAAACGTACCAAAGATACATT
>BQNB010076016.1:0-31283 GCA_026074375.1 Tanacetum coccineum | reverse complement strand
ATGGAGCTAGTACTGGAATAAACCCAACAAGGTACTAGTCATGAAGTCTCGGTAAGCACTAAAGGGGTTAAAGAATTAAAAAGAAAAGTTAAGATAAAGGGTGAAAAGAAAAAAGCCCTCCTTACACTTAGGCAAAAACCGGGTCAATACATAAACTGTCAGAAACACTAAGCTGTTGTCTGGTATTGAAGACAGTGGTCATGGACCCAGTGACGCAATGCACAACTCTTCCCAGCCACTCAAGGTCTCTCAAAAGACTCTTGTTTCATTTCTCACGAAGATTAAACACATTTCTATCAACTTTCTCAGTCCGAGTTAGTTGGTATTGAAAAGGTGGCAGTTTGCTCCAGCCTTTGATTACTAAAAACTAAAGTGCACTATCGAGTCTAGAGCCATAAAAGAGATCATCCATATATCTCATTAGGACATTTATCCGAAATATGCTTGCTAATTCACACAATGTGAAAACAAGAAATATATCAAGAGTCCTACGCATTATCCTTGTGATTTTTCCAGAACATCAGAGTGATGCCTAAAAAGTATTCACAATGACGGTGGAAATCCTTCCAGAGCCAACATCAAACAAGCTCTGCGGTAAGTGACTTGTGAGTGTGACAACCCGAGAATTTCCGTTTAATAAATTAGCCGTTTCCGTGTAGTAATTTGAATTTTTAAATGTTTCGTTTAGCTTTACCGTTTAACCGGGAAGTTGTTTCGTTATTATCTAAGAATCGTCACCGGGAGCGAACCGGGACACTAAACGTTATAGTATTTTGGCAATAGCCATGTTTTTATGTTTTAAAGCAATATTTAAAATTTCGTAATTTTCCGTGTTACCGATACTCGTTTCGTTATTTACGTGCTACGCGTTTTTAATCTATACTTTGTTGTGCATGCATGCTTGGAAATTAATTCATCAACTAGCACTAGTGATCCTAGAAAGTGGGAAAACATTTTTGGTCCCCCTTTTGGCCATGCTCCAACCGGTCACACACATGCATACATGCCTAGGATGCCAATTTTGAATTCAAATCATGAGACAAACTTCCATCTTATTTGGAACAACCTTGTACCAAGAAACCATGGGATTGGTGGATCATTTTGGTCCCCCTCCCCCTTGTCTCTTCATGTCGTGACCACACACACACATACACACTTTGGTGTGTGAAACTCTTGTCTAAATATTGATGTTTCTCATTTCTTGTATTCATTTCACACACAAGACTCATTTTCTCTCTTGTTCTCTCCCTAAAACACACGAACCAACACACACACACTCAAAATCTTTATATTTTCCATCTTTGATCATTTACATTTGAAGACAAGTTGAAGGTTTGGTCATTTAAGATCATTCGGGTATAAAACAAACAACGTTTGGGTTGTTCTTGATCTTTGTTCATCTCTAAAAATCATTTTTCTTTGTAAGTCTTCAAATCCTCAAATAACTTGTACTTTCCTACTCTTCTTGATGCATAAATGTTTGTTGTACAACTTATTTGTAAAAAGAATGATTTTGAAAATACATAAACCCTAAAAGGGTATACACATGGTTCGAAAATTATAAAAAGGAATACAAGGAAATCATAGTTTTGTGATCGTGGTTATTTTCATGTAATAATATTTGTACTTTTGAGCTTATTTTATTCGACTTATGTTATGAGCTTATTTGAGAGCTAGTTTGATTATTTTGGAACTTGTTCAATACATATATGTACACGTGTGATATAGAAAACATAAAGAAATATTTCTCAAGCTTATTTCTTGTACTTTAATATTTATATGCTTATCTCTAGCTTATTTTTGGAAGGGTAAAACATTAAGCTTATTTGACTTAACCAATAAGCTCAAATAAGGCTTAATGGGCCTAAAGCCCACGTCACCCATAACATCAACCCACGGCCCAAGCTTTTACATAAGCTTATGGGTTCGACTTATTTGTCTTGGCTTATCATGAGCTTGTAGTAGCTTATCGATGAACCTAGAACTTATTTGTTATCTTCTTAGTATATCGGACTTATTAAATTCGTACTTTATTATTAAAGAGGCTTATTGGGCCTAAAAGCCCAATAAGGGTTTTTGTGACTCGTTGGACTTGTTTTAAATGAAAAGCGATTGTGTTGAGTTGTAAAATGTAACTAGTGGTTTGAAATTGGTTTTTGATAAAGTCTACGACTTTGGAAAAGTGAGTAAACACGAACGGGTCATGCCGAATTTTTGTAAAAATATTATACTTAGAAATTATTTAGAAAAACATAAATAATAAAATGTTTTGATTAAATTACTTAACGATTTGGGAAACGTCAAATTATAAATAACAAGATTATTTATACGATAATAATAATATAATATTACATTTATATAATTAATATAATATTATATACGTACTTACTTACAACTTAAGGCTTTTTATGAAAACCGATCACTAATGTTTTTAATACACAGATAACGTTTACCAAAAATAAATAATAGACGTTCATGCATCAACCACCTACGATTAACTTTCTGAGACTAAATAGAAACCCGTATTCTTCTAGGTCATACCCGTGTACCACTGTTCGTTCCGAGTGACCCTACTTTTGACGTGTACTCTTTACCTTATCATCAAGGTGAGTTCATAGCCCCACTCTTTTACTCGTTTTGACTAAATGTTTTATAACTTGGGGTGAGAAACATTGCTTGTTTTTAAAACTGGACACAAGTACTTTACGTGAGATTTTCCCTGTTTACGTGTTGCCTAAGTAGCTTTTAGACCACTACTGCCCGAACTATCATGAACTGTCAATCTCTTGACTGGAGGACCGGTCGAGGGAGCGCGAATGAATAAATAGATCTATTGGGACTAATTATCCCTATCCGGGTGAGTAGCGCTCACTACCCACGGGGCGCCCGATAAACGGATATATGTCATGTCGTACTGGTTAGGTTGTCTTTGGTCGGACACCTGGAAGGGCAAACAAATACTTATAGCAATGTACATGCTATCTTGCGTAATTAGCTTCAGTGTCATGAGCTTAGTGCAACGTAAATACTTTTTATGTGAAGTTGTATCTGTTATAATTGTCGCATACGTTTTGATATCTTGTGGTCCACTATAACAAGGTTTGAACTAAACCCATGAATTCACTCAACTTTATGTTGACATTTTAAGCATGTTTTTCTCAGGTGCTTAGCATGGATGTTGTTGCTTGACTTATGTGAAATCTATTTGCCTGTACCGGTTTACCAGAGATTTATCTATGTCTTTAAATACCGTTGTTGAACTTATTTAAACTTCCGCATTTTAACCTTGAATCTTTTAAATTCAATCGATGTAAAACTTATGATTATTATTTTAAAACTTTGCAACGGTGTTAATTTTTCAAAACATACCATTAGAGGTCGTTCTTTATGCTTTGTACTTGAGATGCTCAATAAAGTCACGCCTCCGGATACGTATTCCATCCAGGGCCCGTCTGGGGGTGTGACAGATTGGTGTGCAAACCATATCTGGATAGATTCGTGAGTGTATTTTGATCTACTCTAAAAGCAGAAAGGAGCATGAAGGACATCTTAAGTTGATCTTGAATTTATTGAAGAAGGAAGAATTGTACGCCAAGATTCTCAAAGTGTGAGTTTTGGCTGTCGAAGGTATAATTTCTTGGTCACGTGATTGATAGTAAAGGCATTCACGTTGATCCCGCGAAGATTGAGGCAATCAAGGATTGGGCGTCGCCCAAGACACCCACCGAGATTTGTCAATTTCTAGGTTTGGCCGGTTACTACCGACGATTAATCAAAGGCTTTTCAAAAATCGCTAGACCTATGACGAAACTAACTTGGAAGAGCATGAAGTTTGAATGAGGAGAAAAGGCAGAAGCTGCATTCCATTTGTTAAAGCAAAAGTTATGTAGTGCGCTGATTTTGGCTTTACCAGAGGGAAGTGAGAACTTCGTGGTATATTGTGATGCTTCGCATAAAGGGTTGGGCGCGGTTTTAATGCAAAGAGAGAAGGTCATAGCTTACGCATCCCGCTAACTCAAGGTTCACGAGAAGAACTATACCACACATTACCTAGAGCTTGGTGCAGTAGTGTTTGCCCTGAAAATGTGGAGACATTATTTGTACGGTACCAAGTGCGTTGTGTTCACTGATCATAAGAGTTTGCAACACATTCTCGACCAGAAGGAGCTGAATATGAGGCAAAGACGTTGGTTAGAATTGTTGAGCGACTACGACTGTGAGATTCGATATCACCCAGGAAAGGCGAACGTGGTGGCTGATGCCCTGAGTCGAAAGGAAAGAAGCAAGCCGCTACGAGTTCGAGCCTTGGTTATGACTATAGGGTTAAACCTTCCTAAGCAGATTTTGAGTGCTCAATCGGAAGCCAGAAAGGAAGAGAACTTCATCAACGAAGATTTGCGTGGCATGATTAACAAGTTAGAACCTCGCGCTGACGGAACGTTATGCTTAAACAATCGAAGTTGGATTCCGTGTCTTGGTGATTTGAGGGCCTTGATTATGCATGAGTCGCATAAGTCGAAGTATTCCATCCACCCTGGATCGGATAAGATGTATCAGGACTTGAAGAAGTTATATTGGTGGCCTAACATGAAAGCAGAAATTGCCACTTATGTCAGCAAGTGTTTAACATGTGCAAAGGTTAAGATAGAATATCAGAAACCATCTGGTTTGTTGGTTCAGCCAGAGATCCCACAATGGAAAATTTACTTCACATTTTTGGAAGTCTCTATATAAAGCATTAGGTACTCGATTGTATATGAGTACAGCCTACCATCCAGAGACCGATGGTCAGAGTGAGAGAACCATTCAAACGTTAGAGGATATGTTACGTGCCTGTGTACTCGACTTTGGAAAAGGTTGGGATAAACACTTACCGTTGGTAGAATTTTCGTATAACAACAGTTACCATACCAGCATTAAGGTTGCTCCGTTTAAGGCGTTGTATGGGCGCAAGTGTCGATCACCCATCTGCTGGGCTGAAGTTGGGGACAGTCAGCTCACTGGCCCAAAGATCATCCACGAGACAACCGAGAGAATAATTCAAATAAAGAGCCATATCCAAGCCGCCCGTAATCGTCAAAAGAGCTATGCCGATGTAAGATGAAAACCTCTTAAGTTTCAAGTAGGAGATAAGGTCATGTTGAAAGTATCTCCTTGGAAAGGAGTAATACGTTTCGGCAAACGGGGAAAGCTGAACCCTTGTTATATTGGACCTTTTAAGATCATTGCCAAAGTAGGAACCGTTGCATATCGTCTAGAACTTCTAGAGAAGTTGAGTAGAGTTCATAGTATGTATCACGTCTCGAAATTGAAGAAATGCATGGCTGATGAACCGCTTGCTATACCATTGGATGAGATCCAAGTTGACGACAAATTGAATTTCATCGAAGAACCTGTCGAGATTATGGATCGTGAGGTCAAGCGTCTGAAGTAGAGTTGTATTTCGATTATAAAAGTGCGCTGGAACTCCAAGAGAGGTCCTGAGTTCACCTGGGAGCGTGAAGACCAAATGCAAAAGAAATACCCGTATCTTTTCACCAACTTTGCACCTGCCGTAGAGGTTGCGTCCTAAGCTTTGAGGACAAAGCTTCTTTAACGGGGAAAGAATGTGACAACTCGAGAATTTCCGTTCAGTAAATTAGCCGTTTCCGTGTAGAAATTTGAATTTTTAAATGTTTCGTTTAGCTTTACCGTTTAACCGAGAAGTTATTTCGTTATTATCTGAGAATCGTCACCGAGAGCGAACCGGGACACCAAACGTTGTAGTATTTTGGCAATAGCCACGTTTTTATGTTTTAAAGCAATATTTAAAATTTTGTAATTTTTTGTGATGCCATTACTCGTTTTGTTATTTGCGTGATACGGGTTTAAACCTATACTTAGTTTTGCAAAAGGCCTTGGAAATTAATTCATTTTGAGCACTAGTGATCCTATAAAGTGGGAAAACATTTTTGGTCCCCCCTTTTTAGCCATGCTCCAACCGGTCACACACATGCATACATGCCTAGGATGCCAATTTTGAATTCAAATCATGAGACAAACTTCCATCTTATTTGGAACAACCTTGTACCAAGAAACCATAGGATTGGTGGATCATTTTGGTCCCCCTCCCCCTTATCTCTTTATGTCGTGACCACACACACACACATACACACTTTGGTGTGTAAAACTCTTGTCTAAATATTGATGTTTCTCATTTCTTGTATTCATTTCACACACAAGACTCATTTTCTCTCTTGTTCTCTCCCTAAAACACACGAACCAACACACACACACACACTCAAAATCTTTATATTTTCCATCTTTGATCATTTACATTTGAAGACAAGTTGAAGGTTTGGTCATTTAAGATCATTCGGGTATAAAACAAACAACGTTTGGGTTGTTCTTGATCTTTGTTCATCTCTAAAAATCATTTTTCTTTGTAAGTCTTCAAATCCTCAAATAACTTGTACTTTCCTACTCTTCTTGATGCATAAATGTTTGTTGTACAACTTATTTGTAAAAAGAATGATTTTGAAAATACATAAACCCTAAAAGGGTATACACATGGTTCGAAAATTATAAAAAGGAATACAAGGAAATCATAGTTTTGTGATCGTGGTTATTTTCATGTAATAATATTTGTACTTTTGAGCTTATTTTATTCGACTTATGTTATGAGCTTATTTGAGAGCTAGTTTGATTATTTTGGAACTTGTTCAATACATATATGTACACGTGTGATATAGAAAACATAAAGAAATATTTCTCAAGCTTATTTCTTGTACTTTAATATTTATATGCTTATCTCTAGCTTATTTTTGGAAGGGTAAAACATTAAGCTTATTTGACTTAACCAATAAGCTCAAATAAGGCTTAATGGGCCTAAAGCCCACGTCACCCATAACATCAACCCACGGCCCAAGCTTTTACATAAGCTTATGGGTTCGACTTATTTGTCTTGGCTTATCATGAGCTTGTAGTAGCTTATCGATGAACCTAGAACTTATTTGTTATCTTCTTAGTATATCGGACTTATTAAATTCGTACTTTATTATTAAAGAGGCTTATTGGGCCTAAAAGCCCAATAAGGGTTTTTGTGACTCGTTGGACTTGTTTTAAATGAAAAGCGATTGTGTTGAGTTGTAAAATGTAACTAGTGGTTTGAAATTGGTTTTTGATAAAGTCTACGACTTTGGAAAAGTGAGTAAACACGAACGGGTCATGCCGAATTTTTGTAAAAATATTATACTTAGAAATTATTTAGAAAAACATAAATAATAAAATGTTTTGATTAAATTACTTAACGATTTGGGAAACGTCAAATTATAAATAACAAGATTATTTATACGATAATAATAATATAATATTACATTTATATAATTAATATAATATTATATACGTACTTACTTACAACTTAAGGCTTTTTATGAAAACCGATCACTAATGTTTTTAATACACAGATAACGTTTACCAAAAATAAATAATAGACGTTCATGCATCAACCACCTACGATTAACTTTCTGAGACTAAATAGAAACCCGTATTCTTCTAGGTCATACCCGTGTACCACTGTTCGTTCCGAGTGACCCTACTTTTGACGTGTACTCTTTACCTTATCATCAAGGTGAGTTCATAGCCCCACTCTTTTACTCGTTTTGACTAAATGTTTTATAACTTGGGGTGAGAAACATTGCTTGTTTTTAAAACTGGACACAAGTACTTTACGTGAGATTTTCCCTGTTTACGTGTTGCCTAAGTAGCTTTTAGACCACTACTGCCCGAACTATCATGAACTGTCAATCTCTTGACTGGAGGACCGGTCGAGGGAGCGCGAATGAATAAATAGATCTATTGGGACTAATTATCCCTATCCGGGTGAGTAGCGCTCACTACCCACGGGGCGCCCGATAAACGGATATATGTCATGTCGTACTGGTTAGGTTGTCTTTGGTCGGACACCTGGAAGGGCAAACAAATACTTATAGCAATGTACATGCTATCTTGCGTAATTAGCTTCAGTGTCATGAGCTTAGTGCAACGTAAATACTTTTTATGTGAAGTTGTATCTGTTATAACTGTCGCATACGTTTTGATATCTTGTGGTCCACTATAACAACGTTTGAACTAAACCTATGAATTCACTCAACTTTATGTTGACGTTTTAAGCATGTTTTTCTCAGGTGCTTAGCATGGATGCACAAGCCCAACCGGCTACAACACCACCTACCAGTTTCCAAGTTGTTGGACCGGCCTAACATGCCCAATTAGCTCCATCGGGCTTCGTTACAGGTACCATGGTTAATTCGGGACATGCAACTACGTTACCTCAAGCTTTCACTGCTGGCACTCTTCATGACCCTACTACCGGTGCATGAAATATGGATACATGTGTGAGTTCTCATTTAAATAATTTGGTTACCAGTCTTAGTACTATTTTTAATTCGTGTATGTATCCATCCGTTTCGGTTGGTGACAGCTATTCTATACCCGTCACCAATTCAGGACATAACATTTTGCCAACTCCCTTCAAATCTCTTCACCTAAATAATGTTCTTATTACTCCTCATATTGTTAAAAATTTAATTTTTGTTCGTTAATTCGTTCGTGATAATAATTGCACCGTTGAATTTGACTCATTTGGTTTTTCTATTAAGGATTTCCTGACGCGTCGGGTGCTTCTCCGATGTGATAGCACGGGGGATCTTTATCCGGTGACGGCTCCATCTCCTATCCCTCAGGCTTTTCTTGTTAGTCAACATACGTGGCATCAACGTCTTGGACATCCAGGAAGTAAAGTGTTGCGTCGTCTTGTTTCGTCTGATTTTATTTCGTGTAATAAGGAGAAACCTCCCGTTCTTTGTCATGCTTGCCAGCTTGGCAAACATATGAGGCTCCCATTTGTTAGTTTCGATACTGTGGTCAGTTCTTGTTTTGACATTATTCACTCGGATGTGTGAACATCACCCATTCCGAGTCTCTCAGGATTTAAATATTATGTTTTGTTTTTGGATCATTATTCACAATTTGTGTGGGTGTATCCGTTAATTCATAAGTCTAATGTGCTCTCTAAATTTGTTTTGTTTCGTAAATATGTTCACACTCAATTCCAGTGTGAAATTAAGTCGTTCCAATGTGATCATGGCGGTAAATTTGACAATCGCGCCCTACATAAACTGTTTGCTAACAATGGCATACAGTTTCGTTTTTCATGTGCCAAAACCTCTCAACAAAACGGAAAGTCTAAACGTATGGTTCGCACTATCAACAACCTCATCCGAACCTTACTTTTTCAAGCAAACCTTCCACCAACTTTTTGGGTCGAAGCCCTTAACATGGCCATTTACCTCCTTAATATCTTACCCTCCACCGCTATTGCCAATGAAATCCCTTATACCCGTTTATTTGGAAAAATCCCGGATTATACTCTTTTAGGAACCTTTTGCTGCTTATGTTATCCTCATGCATACCTCACTCGCAAACTTGAACCGCGTGCAACACTGTTTATATTTTTAGGACACGCATCTAATCATCGAGGATATCATTGTCTCGATTTAACCAACAATAAAATTATTATTTCACGAACTTTTGATGAAACCGTTTTCCCTATGGCACTATACAACCGACCTCGACACCGAAATACAACTTTCTTGATGACTCTCCTGATATCATACCTCAAACCATTCCGCCACACACTACTACTGTTGCTCAACAAGATACCACCACTGTCGAGCCCACCACTACTATACCGACCAATACTACATCAGCTACTACTACACAACCCACACATCGCATGAGCCTAATTCTCCTCTTGCGGCCCAATTTACGCCACCCTATTTTCCCTCCCTTACTTCCAACGCAGCCCAACAGACCCCCTACCCAATACACCCCAACAACCGGTCATTAGTTCTCCAACAGTTGGGTCTTCGGGCCCAGTTCCAACAACTAACCCGAACCCCTTGTCAATTCACCCTATGGTCACACGGTTTCGTGTCGGGACTAATCGTCCTCCTGAGCGTCTCAATCTTCATGTGTCTTCGATTTATACTTTACCTAAATCTTATCGTGATGCGTTTAATGATTCTAATTGGCAAAATGCTATGTGTGATGAATATCATGCTCTTATTAAAAATAATACTTGGACTCTCCTACCTCGACCAACGGACACAAACATTGTTCGTTGTATGTGGTTGTTTCGTCATAAATATCATGCTGACGGCACTCGTATTCGCTACAAAGCTCGTCTTGTGGCCAATGGTAGTACTCAGTTGGAGGGTGTGGATGTTGATGAGACTTTTAGTTCGGTGGTGAAACCGGGTACTATTCGGACTGTTCTTAGTTTAGCCACTTCTCGACATTGGCCTGTTCATCAACTTGATGTCAAGAATGCTTTCTTACATGGTGATTTATCTTAGACTGTTTATATGCATCAGCCATCAGGTTTTTGGGATTCTGCTCATCCTGACTATGTATGTTTATTACAGCGGTCTATTTATGGGCTTAAACAAGCCCCTCGAGCCTGGTTTCAGAGATTTGCCTCCTACATTACTCGAGTTGGATTTCACCATAGTCGTTGTGACTCCTCTTTGTTTATCTATCGGCAAGGGACTGATATTGCTTATTTGTTATTATATGTTGATGATATTGTTCTTACTGCTTCGTCTGAGAAGTTACTGCAGCAGGTTATTGGTTGGTTACATCAGGAGTTTTCCATGACAGATTTGGGATCTCTTAATTATTTTTTGGGTATTTCGGTTACACGAGATTCTTTAGGGATGTTTTTATCTCAGAAGAAGTATGCGGTTGAGATTCTTGAGAGGGCACATATAGTTAATTGTAATTCTAGTCGGACTCCTGTTGATACAGAGTCTAAACTTGGGGGTGATGGTGATCCGGTATCTGATCCGACTTTATATCGCAGTCTTGTAGGTTTTGTACAGTATCTTACTTTTACATGGCTAGATATTTCTTATGTTGTACATCAGGTTTGCCTTTATATGCATGATCCAAGGGAGCCTCATCTATCGGCTCTTAAGCGGATTTTGCGGTATGTCAGTGGCACGTTGGATTATGGTTTGCAGTTATTTTCCTCCTCTTCTACAGATTTGGTTGCTTACTCAGATGCGGATTGGGCTGGTTGTCCAACTACTCGGCGTTCGACTTCTGGCTACTGTGTTTTTCTTGGCAACAACTTACTCTCTTGGTCCTCTAAGCTTCAGCCGACGCTTTCTCGTTCCAGTGCTGAGGCAGAGTATCGTGGTGTTGCCAATGTTGTTGCTGAGACTTGTTGGTTACGTAACTTATTGCTTGAGTTGCATTCTCTGTTATCTTCCGCTACGCTGGTTTATTGTGACAACGTCGGTGCGGTTTATTTATCCTGCAATCCGGTTCAGCATCAGCGTACGAAGCACATTGAGATTGACATACATTTCGTTCGAGATTTAGTTGCTGCTGGTCAGGTCCGAGTTCTTCATGTTCCATCTCGTTATCAGTTTGCGGATATCTTCACCAAAGGCTTACCGTCGGCTTTATTTGAAGAGTTTCGCTCCAGTTTGAGCGTCCGGAGTCCTCCCGCTCTAACTGCGAGGGAGTGTTAGCGTATTTAGTTTGGGTTATAACCCACTTTGTATTGTAACGGGCTCAAGTCCAAGTCTAGAACTATCTTTATATGTGTTTATATTTGGATCGATACATGGAATGAATATACGAAACTTTACCCTCCTTCAAAATCGTCTAAGTATCGTTAAGTCGATCGCGCCACAAATAAGAAACATACAACTTTTCCTAGTGATTCAAATCAAACTAATTACAGTTAAACTTTATATGAAATTTGTTGATAGTTAATGATGTGAATAATTCTTTTGTCACGTTTGAATTAATAATCTTTTGGGTAGATGTGTATATATGGTGGTATAAACACGTCAAAACGTGGTGATATATATATACACCTTCAATTGACATGTATAAAGATGATTAATTAATCAGATAAAGCCGTAGAATTGTAACGAACTTTTTAAAATTTATCGATTTGATACGTGTACTTCAAAAATTATCGATTTGGTACGTGTACTTTCATAAAGTGTTCTCATTTGCACATTTTGATGATGTGTCACGTTATTGATGTGCCACGTGTCAGCCTATCACGTATGACACGTCATCAAAATGTGCAAATGAGAACACTTTATAAAAGTACACGTACCAAATCGATAATTTTTGAAATACACGTACCAAATCGATAAATTTTAAAAAGTTCGTTGGTATTCTACGGCTTTATCCTAGATTCGAACTTCCATTATCCAAAACAATGATAGAGCTTTTAAACCTATAATACTAATTATTTTATTGTAATTTTAAAACCTTTTGGCTTTTGCATAATCAAATTCGGTCAGATATTTTTGTCTAAAATACTATAGATTTTATTCTAAGTTATCACATAGACACATACTCGTTATGATCACTAGACGATTACTCGCGTATAGCAATAACGTCGAACAGTAACGTTAATTTATATATGATATTTTTTTTATATATGGGTAAGAGTAAGTAAAAGTGGAGCGCTTGAAAAAACAAACTTGGTCTTAAAAACTACTTCCTCCGTCTTATTTTTATTGTCCACGTTTTCTTTTTGAGATGTCCCAATTTAATTGTCCACTACTAAAAATAGATATGAAAGTTTGATCAAGTTTACTATATTACATTTGTTTGAAATTATTATTACAAACTTTAAAGAAGACTTTAATTAATTAGCTAAGGGTAAAACTGTCATTCTGTCAAAAAGTAAGAAAGAGAAAGTAGTAATAAATGCACTCTTTTAAACTGTGTTTTTTATTGGATGACAATAATTTTAAAACGAAAGGAGTACAAACCCTCATGCAGAGTTAAAATATCACCCAACGACCAACTAACAACAAACTTTGACTTCAAAACTAATAACCTTCTAAAAAGCTCTTGAAAACTAGTCCATAAAAAAACAATCGAAAAAAATAAAATCAAAACAAAATTATAAACGGGGGGTTAAAAATCTTGTTATTTTGTGTTTTTTGTGGTTTCAAAAAAAAAAACAATACAAAAGGGTGGGGGGGGGGGAACCCCCCAAAAATAGCGTTTGGGTAAAAAGGGGGTGCGGAGGGTCACCCCAAACATGTCTAACATGATCACCTAAGAAATACCGCACTTATTATCGTCATTTCAGCGTTATTTTAACATTTTTTTTACAATTAATTTCATCATCAATTCAGTGTAATAAAACAATCATTCTTCAAAACTAAAACAAAACTCCACTTAAACACAAATATACCCCACAAAAAAGTATTTAATGAAAACATACACACAAACAACAAAACTCTCACGACTCGGTCGTTTGCACAACAAAAGCTTCGATTTTTAGGCCTTCGACGCGTTTTGGCTAGGTGAGTGTAATAAGGGTCGACGCATTTTTGAGGTGACACATTGCTAAACTGTCATGAAATATATTATACCTACATTTTTAATATTTCAACCTTTTTAGATACAAATACACCAATTAACAAGTATTCATTCACATTTAATCATTTGGCCATGTTATGGAATAGGCCTACACAATAGGTGCTTAGAAGTGGTAAGGATAGGCATTGGCAAACTTTCAAATCTAGTTTACAACAAAAGTGGCAATTAAGCATTCGTGGAAGTACAAAAAATTGAATGGGTCAACTCTACACAAAGATTGCACAATCCTTCGTTTCAATATTTAAATACAGATATTTCTATTTATGTAGTACCTCGGTTTAAGAAAATACACGGTTTAAAAAAATAATCATCATTACAAATTTTATTTTTATCTTTTTTGAGAATGTCCAGTTGCTTTACCCTTAAACCAATTAATTTAAGAATTCTTTATGTTTTGTAAGAATAACCTCAAAATGAGGATAATATGGAAACTTATATAAATTTCTTATCTATTTTTAAAACTGGACAATCAATTTGAACAACCGAAAATAAAAGCGTAGACAATAAATATGAGACGGAGAAAGAATTTTATAAACTTAAACGAATACTACCATATAAGCTAATCGAACTTTTGAACAAGTTCAAAATTGATCGCCCTGCGACGAAAAAGTGTCGACTACACCAACTTCGACTAAAAAGTCGTAAAAATTGAAATGAGCATTAAGCCCTCTAATTTAAAATTTAAAATCGTAAGTAAAAAGATCATTTGAAGAGAAGTATCATAAAGTTCTAATATTAAATTTTGAGTTGATAAAATGTGCATTTGTCAACACAATTTTAACTTGTATTGGACCTTTGAGAATCACCATGTCGCTATCATAATTCATAATCACAATTCGCGATCACAATTTCTAGCCATTCGCCGCGTCCAATAGTTAAAAACCGCCTTCGTTTTTGCAAAAGTACCCCACTCGAATCATTTCATTCGACATGTATTCTCGACCATCGAACTAAACATCTATGTTTTGAGGACAAATATGTTGGTCAAAAGTATTCGAATCACTTTAGACTATGATACCCTAAGTAAACATGCGATATTGATACATACGTTTATGGACATTATTCAATTTCGTTTATTTTGTGTCATTATTTTATTAGACGACAATGGTGGTATGAATGTTAGGTTTGATATAATTGGTTGAAGAAAACATGGAAAAAGTTTACCAAAGAGTAAAAAAGGTCAAAATAGGCATAATGAGTAGTTAAAAGATGGTACCCTAGTATGAAATATGAACCATGAGCATGAAAAGAAATGGTATATTCCAAAGAATAAACTTCTTCCACTACAAAGAGGCTCATGAGTTGATGGTTCTCAACAAGTACTTATTGATGGACAAATTAGGCCAAACCCAAGAGGCTAATCCCTAGCCATTAACACCACTCTAATCATTGTTAGGCTAGAAAGAATAAAAAAAACTTTGATCCATTTCTACATCGAGATCACGAGGTGCCCAACCATCTTGGTTAGCTCAGATAGCTATCAACGGTAACTTTAGGAAGGTTGTTACCACATGCGGAAGATCTCTGGTTCGAGCTTCTCCGTGAGGGTTTTTCTTCTGGAGCGAAAAATGAGTGGGGTTTATCCCTTAAGGCGAAGGTTCGAGTCTTGCATACTGCCCAATTAGATGTCACTGTGAGCTCGAATCTTTAGTAATTCAAACACTCCGATATTCATTATGTCGATTAATATTTGCCAACTAATAGATTATGATGGGTTATTTTTTGAGAGATTAAAGGTGG
This sequence comes from Tanacetum coccineum, assembly GCA_026074375.1. Taxonomy (NCBI): domain Eukaryota; kingdom Viridiplantae; phylum Streptophyta; class Magnoliopsida; order Asterales; family Asteraceae; genus Tanacetum; species Tanacetum coccineum. The sequence continues at coordinate 16,076 of BQNB010076016.1, read as the reverse complement.
TTGATTTTGTTGATGTTGATGATGATGTTAATGAATAACTAAAGTTTTAGAAATTATGGGTTGAAGATGATAATTAAGAGTTTATTTTTTGTTGTTGAATTTAAAAGAGGGTTGGTGTTTGTTAGTTTGTTTATAAATCTGGGAATTGATTAATGGATGACGAAGATGATAAATTTTTAGTTAAAAAAATTAAAAATTAAAAATGGGTAAATCAAGAAAATGGAATAGAGGGGTAAATCGGTCATTTTAGTTCAACCAATGACCATTTTGGCTCATTCTCTCAAAATATATAAACATGAATTTTATGGCTCGTATCTATTTAATATCATACATATTTATATGCAAACCTAATACTAAACATGTAACACATTTCAAGTAAAGGTCCTGCGCGACGACATCTATTACACACCACTCCCAAACCCCTTAGCGCATCAATCATATATTGATTTAATACGAAGAGTAATTTTTCACTCACTGTTAAATGATCGCCATTGACAGTAGAATGATATTTAGTTTTTACGATGCTATAAATCTTTTTTTTATATGGTTCCGAGATTATGGATTATATAAGTTAATATGTTTCACTGCAAATCTTATTCTAGATTTAAATATCATTATGGTCAATAATAATCAAACAACCTTTAATCTATATCTATATTATATATAAAAGGTTTACATCCTATTTATAAAAGTAGAATATTTTAAAGAATTATATGTGAAAGCCATAACCTAATTCACTTTAAATAGTGTTTAATTTTTAAATTCTCAAACTTTTATTATTTTTCCTTTATAACTTATACAGTAATTTTTTTATTACTACAACTATATACCGTTATAAAATCTCGTTTAGACACTTTTCGATATTGGAACTCAAAGTGTTGGACTTCATATGACGTGGATAAAGAAAGAAATAGAGTCGACTCGATTTGAAATGGTGTTGAATAAGGAAAGTTGGCGAGGGGTATAATTGTAAAAAACTTTCAAATTAAAGTTGACGTGATTTGACTTCAAGTTAATCCATATTGTTAATTATCATTTAAACCTAGTTACAGTGACGAAATTAGGCACTTTCTTTTTATTTATTTGACGCTTTTAACTATTTGAACCGAGACCTTCTTTACTTTTGACCAACTTTTTCTTCTAATGATCGATTGGATCGACACAAAACATAGTTACCATACCAACACTTTCTAGAATGAAAAAGAAAAGTTGGTTCGTGATTACGACAGCTTATGAACTAGCTTGTCGCAAAGCATGTTTGGATTCATTTGGAAAACATGTGGTTCATTGTAAAATGCTCTCGGGCTTCGAGTATCAACACAATATGGTTAGGGACGTCTTTTTTTAACATATGTACACGTGCCGGGATCTTCGCCTAAAAAGAAGCACTTGTGAACTTTTGACTGACGCGTTGGATGAAAGATCCACAATCAGATCGACTGACCTTTTGGTTTTGGATGGGTTGGAGGGAAACATGTGTGTGTGTGAATCTAGTCGGGGTTTCTCCTCTTGTGGGTTTGAGTAGTCGGGGTTTTAAAGTGGGACAGACTGCTTTGAAAGCCGCTTCGTGCAAAGTGACTAAACACGAGAAACCATGTATCGAAAATTAACATGTGTTTATTCCTTTTGCGTTTGATATCTTTGGTTTCCTTGCATCAGAGGCGGTGAATCATGAACAAAGTCGAATGATTTATGCATAGTAATATTACATCACCTATACTCACAAATATTATTTTCAAAAATAGTAGTTTTGCAATTCAAAAAAGACTAGTAACACACCTTGCTGCTCGTTTACGTTTTATCTGATCCTATTAAAGTTTGTATGTGATTTTGATTTGAAATTAAAACTTTCAAGACGTGACATAATGACAACCACCTGTAAGACCAATTGTTAACGATCATTCATAGTGGGTAATATAATGTTGATATAATATTTTGATATGTATTTATCGGACAACATAGAACATACTACAAAACCCTAAAACTCTAATGTACCAAACCATATTCGGGCTTGAGCCGTTATATCCTCTAATAGATGATACAATGTTAGATTTTTAGTCATCGGATATTCGGATTCTCGACTTGTGCATCCATTATTCATAATGTAAGTATTGAAGACAAGTTCGTACGTTACAATCTCATCTCACACAAGTAGGAGCCGAGCAAAAACAATTATTGACTGCAATCGAAACCAAAATCAGTAATGCTTAAGTAAAAATTAGTGGGTTTCGTAACACGTACTTGATATGTGTAAAAAAATTACTACTAAAAATAACATTTTTTTCAACGACAAATTATATTAGAAACACTCTAGCAAGCAGCTAGAAACCTGACATTACATAAGAACTGAACCCCACTCGAATACATGCATATAATACATTGGTATCATATGTGCATGCATGTTGTATAAATTATTAAATTATAAATATTTCAATGAGCTTATCACAAAACACATGTTTGGATTTCGGTTTGCTTAAAAATTGACAAACATATATTCTGCAAACACAAACATATATAAAAGATCCTGATGCACATGATGTTATGAAAATTTAATTATAAAGAAATTCTGTTAACCAATGTAAAATCAAATTTTTAGGGCTACAAAAAAACCTTATCCATCGATGGTGGGAACTAAATAAACCTAATTTCCGTTTTTAGAAAGTTTAAACGATAGCTTCGATCAACCAAACTAATGGTCGAAGAATCATTACTATACCAATCGCCGCATGCTCTAACTTGCCTTGTTAAAGATCAAATCGACAAGTAGAAGAACATATATTCGATCTTTTAGTTTTTGGCTCATCATGTTGTGTTGGAACAATACGAATCATCAATATTTTTAACGTCTAGAAAGTTATTTGACTATCTTTGCTAGTGATTCCCACTCCACTTATTACGATTGTAATTTATAATAAATTCATTTGGTGTTACTTTAATGTACGAATGAGATCTATATATGTATTTGTCAACAAGACGGCAAAGAGTTGGTCCATTTGTTTATAAAAGAGTTAATTACATGGTTTGTCCTTGTGGTTTAGGCCAAATTCCTGATCTCGTCTCTATTTCTTTTTCCTTGCATGAATCGTCCCTATCTCGAAACTATGTAACATCGTTCGTCCTTATCTCAAGAGATAGGGACCAATGGTGTTACATAGTTAATTACATGGTTCGTCCCTATCTCTTGAGATAGGGACGAACGGTGTTACATAGTTTCGAGATAAGGACTATTCATGCAAGAAAAAGAAATAGGGACGAGATCAAAGATTTGACCTAAACCACAAGGACGAACCATGTAATTAACTCTTTATAAAAAGTGAAATATCAAATTGTCGACAGTGACATGAGTGTTAAGGGAATTATAGGTTCGGTATGGCTTTTGACTGGTGCTTATGATTTAAATCTTCTATTAATTCTTTTGGAGCGACACACTCACGTCGGCTGATGTTTTGGTTTTTTGACGGGTTAAAAAGAACATCCGCGCATGGATATGTAAGAAAACGTAAAGGGCAATTTTAAATTTATTAACAATTAAATATAAACATGTAGCAGAAGATTAAAGCACTTGCATCAGTTTTTTGCGAGCCGACCCATAGTTATGACTAATCAAAACAAACACAACAATTGCATACCTTGTTCAAAGTGGGAGATTAAACAGAGATTCAGAGTCCAAAGTAGAACCCTTCATAGTTGTACACGCTAACCCTTCATAGTCAATTCACAGCAACACGTATAACCAAATTATAGAAGATCAAACAAACTATTGTTTGTTCTTGTTGTATGTTGCGGCCGAAACAAGGGAGAGTGGTGGAGAGAACTAGGGTATTGGTTTTCTTAATTGACAAATACTTAATAAAGTAATAACTCTTGTATTATTATGCTTGAGCTGAAATCATGAAAGAATAATATCATCTTAAAGAATAAAAGAACACATCTTAGCCATTCATTTTTTATCAAATAAAAAAAGCAATAAAAAACCTCACTTTCCACCTATTTTTTAAAACTAAAATATCTTGCAAACGGTAAATCGTCAAACAACAAAAAATACACCTTTCTATAGAGGGGCACTTTCTATAGAGGGGCACTTTTATATACTTTCGACAAACTTTTTTTCGAATTTTTTTTTCCAGTCACGTCTGAAAAAATCACATGTGATTTGTAGCACAATCACATGTGATTTCATAAAATCACATGTGATTTTTTCAGACGTAACTAAAAAAAATTCGATTTCATATACTTTTGACGACTTTTTAGTGTTAAAATTTCCGCCCTAAAAATTACACGTGATTTGTTGTTTTTAAAAATCACGTGCTATTTCATAAACCGCATGTGATTTCACAAATTCACTTATGTATTTTAAGGTAATAAATCACGTGTGATTTCATAAATTTATAAATCGCATGTGAATTTATAAATTTACGTGTGATTTTTAATGTAAGAAATCACATGTGATTTTTCGAATCACGTGTGATTTTCTCTGGGCAGAAATTAAAAAAAATTCGTCGAAAATATATAAAAGTGCCCGTCTATATAAAGATAATTTAATTCTCTTCACGATGGTATAATTAAATTTACGTAACGATTAACGGTTTGAGAGATATGTTAATTTTGGTATAATTAAATTTACGTAACGATTAACGGTTTGAGATATATGTTAATTTAAAAAAATAGGATTAAAGCGGGGTTTTTCATAAAATCACATGTGATTGTGATACAAATCACATGTGATTTTTTCAGACGTGACTGAAAAAAAATTTAAAAACAAGTTCGTCGAAAGTATATAGAAGTGCCCCTCTATAGAAAGATAATTTAATCCTCGTCGCGATGGTATGTTTCGTTTTACGTAACTATTAACGGTTTGTGAGATATTTAATTTAAAACAAATAGAATGAAAGTAGTTTTTTAATTAAATTAAAATATGAATTGATCATAAACCATTAGATGAAAATAAAATGAATGATTGAGATGAAGTGAATTGTTCTTTAATTATATAGTGTTCTACATGAAACTTTTCTCTATTATGCTTATATGATAGGTATCAAAATCAAATCAAGATAGTTATCATATAAAAAGTCTATTATTAATTAAATTATAATATATTATTCAAAATAATATATTATCTATAATTAAACTAAATACCAAAAGCCCAACCCAATCACATAAGGGGTGGTCGTCATGCGTGGGCCCACAAGGTGGTACGCCACCTGTTTGGGCTCCGACCCAAACTCACTCTAGTCCATTTTAATTAAGTCCAACTCAATTAAGCCCAATTATTTTAAGTGACCATTTATATATTTACATTAAATATATACGGTTGTGATCTTAAGCAATTGCGTGTGATCTCAATGGATCATATATTACCGGCGATATTAATCCCACTTACTATGCACACAAGTCCTACAGGATCTGACCAGGATTTCTTCTCTCGTGGGGTTGAGTAGTCAGGGTTTATAGTAGGTCAGGCTGCTCTGAAAGTTTCCTCGTGTAAAGTGACAAAACACGAGAAAGCATGCATTAAAAATCAACACGTGTTTATTCTTTTCGAGTTTGCTACATTTGGTTTCCTTGCACATGAGGCAGTGGAGATTCTCATCAGAGTCCAACAGGTTCTGAACAAGTGAACAGTGATATTATGACACCTAGATCCATAAATGTGGTTTTTCAAAGGATTAGCTTTGCAATCCAAAAAGGGCTAACGACGCATCTTGTTGTTCGTTTGCCTTCCATCACTACGCAAATAATAAGTTATTATAATCAATAAAATACATTTTTTAGTGAACATAATTCTAAATTAGATGTAAACGAAAGAGAATGTGTTAAAATCTCACTAGATACATATTTGGAAGTGGCTATCTCAACTAAACCGTGTTAGGAAAAGGGTTAGGGTTGTGATGATAATCTTAGTTATTTTTCAAATCATGTAAGTTCATTTTTCGAGTAAAATATTTTGACTCTTAAATGAATGGATATCACAAAATTCTTATTGAGATAATTCAGGAATAACACTTAATATATACGCAAAGAAAACAAAGTAAAACAAAGGACGTTACCCCTTAATCCTGTAAAGGGGGCACAACCCCATTGACCTATGCATTTTTGTCGTTGTGGAAACATATCAGCTGATACGAGTGTGCACTCCACACTTTCATGACTCGCAACCGAATATGATATAAATCGCATTAGTCTCTAGTCAATCAAAATTAACTAAAATAGTTGATGACACTAACATCACCAACAAATTGTGTACACCTAAATAAAATATGCGAGGACAACCTTGTTCATTTACAAAAGGTAGTTAACATTGCAGATCGAAGGAACTCTCTTTATAGGAAAGTTTTTTTAGAACGACTCTTTACAAAAAAAGTAAGTTCAGTTTGTTATTTCCATGATATTCCATCACTTGCAAAAATTTGTTGGAGGTAATTACAAAGATCGCCCCTGTGGTTATACCCAAATTACACATTTCATCATATTTCGACGTTAATTACACCAGGAATCTTTGTAGTTGACCCAAATGGGTTGACTGGTCCTTTGACCCTAACACCATCCAGAATTTCGCTATGTTTTCTTCTCATCAGGGGTATAATCGGCACTTCACATACTTAATACCCTAAGGACCATGTTTGCAACCTTTTTCTTTCTTTCTTTCTAAACCATGATCCTATGTTCGCACTTTCTACTCTCGCCATTTTACACTACTACTCCCGGACACCGATCATTTTAATCTCGGTGACACCGATCATTCTTGTCCAACAACTACTATCGAATCATTGTTGCTACTCGCTCTGACATTTGATTAAAGTGGGTATTTATCTTCTTTTTGAATATATGTTTGCTCTAATACCCTCATTTCTGTTTGAATGTTGGTTTGCTCTAATGCCTTAATTTGTTGTTTGTTAGATACAAAAATGATAGAGATTGATTTGGCAAAAGTTAAAATTACTGACAAAGTAATGAAGTATGTGATTCCTAAATATGGCAAGACGAATTGGTTGTTGAATGATTCATATTCTCATATCACACTCGAGGATATATATAACACATTCTACAAAGATGAAGCAGAACTTAAAAAAGGTTAGTGTATTTGTTGCCCTATAAGCATGAGACTGTGTTATATGCCTAAGACTTTAAACATGTGTTATATGCTTGAAGTTAGTGTCAGACTTTATACATGTAGTTTTAATGCCTGAGATTAGTGTCAATTTGAATTTAACCTGTCTTAACCTATTAACTTCTAGATGATAAGGGGAAAGGAAAATGGATGATAAGGGGAAGGAAAAAATGGATGATAAGAGGAAGGGAAAAATGGATGATCTGGTTGATGCTGTTGAGAAGGGAAAGTCAAAGCTGATGGTATCTGAGAAGGGGACTAAGAAGGCAAGTGTTAATCTGGTTGATGCTCTTGATCTTCAAAACAATATCAAAAAGCTTTCTGAGGATTTTAATATGTTTGTAAAGGGAAAAAAGACAAGAGAGGCTAAGGAGACAGAAGTTGTTGAAGTTGTTAAAATATCCAGTGATGTTGTTGATTCTAGTGATGAAGTTTTTTTTGGTGATGAAGATTTGGACCTTGTGTTTAATTCATTTGTTAAATTATCCATAGTGATGCGAGTTTAGGATGTTTAAGGAGAGACTCACTACTTCCACTTCCACGAGATCAAGAGCTCCTAATGCTTCTACAAGATCTAGAGCTCTCATTGCATCCACTTCCAATGCACAACCTGCTGCTCCAAGAGGGTACAAGAAAATAGCTATGACAGGATGTGTGCTTGGTTTAAGAGCTCCTAATGATCCTAATGCTCCACCACCTTTAACCACACGAAAGAGGAAGACATGACCCGATCTGTTGTATGTTGATGTGTAGAAACTTTGTACTTGCTTTAGTATCTATATTTTGATGTATAACTTTCACATTTGGGTTGTTGCCTCTGTATTTTGAATGCTTATAAGATATATATGCTTTTGACTGCATTTCCATTTAAACTACTTATAAAAAATATATGTATTTTGCATAGTGCAAACTCCAAACTGAAAATCCAAATGGTTATGCCATTCAAATGCAAATGCCATTTACCATTTGCAGTCTCACTATCTAAAGTCAAACTTCAATTGCAAATCCTATGAAGTTTGACTGCAATTTGCAAAATGCAGTTTGACTGCATAAATGGGTGTTTGGATATGTATTTTGCAGAGTGCAAACTCCAAACTATAAATTTAAATGGTCATGCCATTCAAATGCAAATGCCATTTACCATTTGGATTCTGATTATCTAAAGTCAAAATTCAATTGCAAATGCTATGCAGTTTGACTGCAATTTGCATAATGCAGTTTGACAACATAAATGGGTGTTTGGATATGTATTATGCAGAGTGCAAACTCTAAACTGCAAATCCAAATGGTCATGTCATTCAAACACAAATGCCATTTACCATTTGCAATCTGACTATCTAAAGTCAAACTTCAATTGCAAATGCTACAGTTTGTGTTATCCCAATAACTTAATCCATTACACAACTAAATAAGCACACAATAAGCAATAAGCAATCCGAAATAAGTAGAAGAAAAGTAGAGAGAGAAACTAGAAAGAGAAACAAAGAGAGAAATATTAAATTGGGAGGAAACACTACAAAATGTAACCAACACCCTCTCTATGTATGGAGAGGGTATGATTTATAGTCCCATGTCACAAGTTGGCGTATGGGCTATTCTCTTGGGCTAGGCTTGGCTTATCTTGGGCTTTGAGCCTGAAACATGGACAATATTAGCTTAAAGTTCAAGCCCGTTAAACTCGACTAGCCTATTACATAACAACACTAATTACGACAAAGACGACCGATAACGTTCTTATTCGACATATATAAAAATAAGGCTAACAATCTCCCCCAATGTTGAGGTCTTCTTTGATCTCCCCAATGTTGACGTTCTTGATGAAGGTTATCTTGATTTGACTTTATCTTCCCCAATATTGAAGATATGACGTTTGAGCTTTGCCTTCTTTGGTCTTGTCTTTGTCTTTTCTTATTTGTAATGGCTTTGTTCATTCATGCTTGAGACGACCGATAACATTCTTCGGTGTCATTTATGTGATCTTGATCTTGAGCCTTCATCATTTGACTTTGAGTTCTTGATATCTTTCATCTTGCATCATCTCCTTGACTTGAATCATCTTGATTTGACTTTCTTGATCAACTTGTGCTCTTGACCGACATACTCATACTGATTACATTCTTGTTTGACTTATATAATCATAAGGCTAAAAATCTTCCCCAACAGACTATTCTTTTTTTGACTTTGAAGCTCTTTGATAATGAAGAAGTTTAGTATCAACAATCTTGATGCTGAATGATTGACTTTGAAAGCTTGAGTATGAGCACGCAGTAATGAATTCGACTTTGCTGGAATAGGGTTGCAACACCGACGTTGTACCTGCATTTGAATGTTAGTAATAAACAGTAGATATGGACGAAATGTCTTTTTCATTTTCGATTTTAGGTTGCGATAACCATCGGTTCCCCGTTTTATAATATAAATACTATACATGTGATCAGGTAGATTCAAATAATCTCCTTGATAGGGTTTCTAGCTCAAAGCGTAAGATCTTATAACACAGATGTATTAGATTCACCATGCTTGCTTGTTCTCATTACCGGAACGTCTCAAAGCAGACAACACGGTAAGAGTGAATCATATAGTTACTATCTTTCTGATTAAGTCGTCAATTCATTTACTGGACCAAAATCTATATCCAGTTATCACAAGCTTGATTCATATAGAATCTTGCAAGTCACCTACCGCAGAGCTGTTTGAGGTTGACTCTGGAAGGATTTCCATTCGTTACTGTGAATACTAAAGAGTATCACTCTAAATGTTCTGGCAAGATCTCAAGGATAATGCGTAGGACTCTTTGTTACCAAATGTTGTTTAAAGATGAACAACAAGTGTTATACATGGATTGTGTCCTAATGAGATTTATAATTTGATCTCTCTTAGAAGACAATAATGGTGATCTTATTTAATCCTAGCTCATCGAGACTTTACTAACTTACTACTTAATGGCTCTTTATATACTAGTAGTCCATTTGTCCATATTTTTACCCAAGGAATCAGAACGTCATTTGTTGATCCTATGTCACCTGCTAGTCCAACTTGTTTACTAAACCAGGAGCAAAGACAACACGTTTTTTGTGATCCTATTACTTTAGATATATAAATTGCAAATATGGAGAGCTATCCCGGTATCTAGCCTACTCTCTATTTTGTAATCCTAGACTCAGTTGAATGATAGGTCGCATACTTAAGCACGTAAACAAGTATAAACTGATAAACATAAAACAACACACAACGAATAAGATGCAATCAGAATAAACATAAACAAAACGTTAAACCTTCATAAACATGGCTAATACCTTTAGGTATTAGCCTAAAGTCATTGTAACCAATACAAATGTCATAGATGAATGATTAAGGTAAAGAAAACTATAAAGCATAATACCAACAACTAAACGCGTATTTAGAGTATTAGAAATTACAAGCGTTTCCTATGGATTGAAGCATGTTGCAGGACCTTCTTGGCTTCCCTTCTCTTCTAAAAATCAAACTTGGTGGTTAAAAGCATACTTAAAATTGAGGTTAGGGTTTTGTATTTATAGAGTCTGGAAAAAGGTCGATACGTCGTATTGAAGAGGCTCACTACGGCGTATTGAGATTTCTTGGAGTGGGGACCATGATTATAATATTCCAGAATAATATTCCAGTTGTATTTATAGATTTCTGGATACGGCGTATAGATATTCTTCGTGGTTGCTGAGTGAAGTGTCAGGCACAGATACGCCGTATCTTCCTTAATGGATACGGCGTATAGGATGTCAGAACAGTGCTCTTCATGATTTCGTCGTTTAAGCTCCAAAATGCGTGCCTTTTGATCAACTTTTACTCTTTGCTCGATAATTACTGCAAATCATAAATATAAGCAATTAAGTACCAATTTATGCATAAATAATGTAAAACAAGCAATTTAGCTGGGATAAATGATGCTATAAAATAGACGTTATTTGATGTCATCAATTGTCAACAATGGATTTGATTACTAATCATCTTGATGCAAACAAGCTAAGTGCTTTGCAGCTTAAGTAAAGCATATCTCATAACGGGAAATGATGCGTTTACGCAAAGTGACCTTTGACTTAGTTTTACCAATAAGGGAGTAAAACCCATTACGTAATTAGGAACAACGTAAATCCAAATTAAGGTCAAATGAATACTTTCGTTTGATGGAATGTTAAAAGTATATTCATACTAGGTTTAGAAAGAATTTTTAGCCTTTGCTGGAGGCGTTTGATAAAAAATTTGAGTTGGCATTTTGTTGAAAAACGGGAGGATTTGTTTTTTCTCCTTTCTAAGTCTAAACCTCATTTGGATATGTACAACCTTTATTGAAGTTTCCACATGTATTGGGTAAGAGGAAAGCTGACAAAACAAAATCCGTAAAAAGGATTCCGTGAGTGGGGCGCTGGCCATTGGTGACGCGTGACCAGCGCGCTAGATTCACAAATCATGTTTTCTGGATTTTGGCTACCGTTTGTTATTTTAAGTGTTGCAAACATTTATTTGTCTTCATTAAAATATAAAGGAGATCCTAATCAATGTTGCACCAACACGCACCTTGTTTGGAGGGGGAGATCTGTTAGCCTTAATATTTGAAGACTTATACGGAATTACATTAGATATCATAAGCCTTTACATGTAGGGACTAATAATGACAACTAGCATAGTTGTGAGTCACGTAGCCTATATATACCCTCTTAGACTTCACTAAAAAGGTAAGGATAATCATTTGTGAAAAATAAGGTGTGTCTTTTTATCTCTCTAGAAACACACACATCTTTCCCTATCTACTTCTTTCTCTCTAATAAACATGACACTTTATCATTTATATCCTCTCCGACCTCCAGATCGTTACTAGTTAGTGAATTTTACATGTTAACAATTGGTATAAGAGTTGTCACACCTCGTAAATTCTAGGTCAATATTGTAAACTTTTCCGATCATTATTTTTGACTTTTATACGTTACGTTTGAATCTGGCAGTTTACCGGGAAGTTAACTCGCGTAAATCTAAAAAACATCATCGGACGCGTTCCGACTTTGGATTTTGATTAGTTTAGACATTATATGAGTTATTTTATCATTTCTAAGTGTTTCGTAGTTTACGATCACTTTCGATATTTATTTTTACTTTTTAACGTTTAATTTACGTTTTTCGCGTTTTTGACCTAACGGAACCCCGAAAACCCGAAATCTTTTCGTGTAAACTTTAGTCATTGTTCATCTCATATTCGTAAGTCAAAAATTTCATTCATATCCCCTCTCTTATTAATTCGGATGCCTAAACCCAAACCAAAACAGCCATAAGCTTTGAAATTAATTAAATGGCATCTTATTTTGAAAATTACACCCATGTGTACATGTAAGATGAGAAAGTGACATATGAGCAAGTCCCTTTCATGCACAACGATCCCATTTGACTTATGCATGTGATACTTGATCACATGTACACCATTTGACCAAAACCATGAGCCAAGACTTGTTATAATTTGAACCTTGATCCTAAAATTGAACCCCTTGGTCCTTGTGGTTGTGTTTTGGCCGAGCAAGGGTGCACACACTCTTTTGTGTGTTGGTCCTCTTGTTTACAAAAAAACCACATGAAACCTAGACCAACTTTGTCCTATTAATATCTTGCTATTATAAACTCAATTAGGTCGCTTATCCTTTCATTTGCATAACAAATAAATAATTCATTCTCTCTTTTCCCTCTCTCTAGCTCACAGCAATAAACACCCCTTTTAGGGTTTCTATATCTTTGATTTCTAGCAATATACAAGTATACCAAGTTCATTTCTAAGGATTTCTAAGGTGGTTTGAAGTATTGGTTCTTTGATTTAAAGGTTTTCTCAAGATCCACAAGTTAGAGTTTCTAATTTTATTAGTGGGTTTTTAAGATCTAGTGATTTTGGGTATAGATCTTGTGTTATTGCTTCTTGTTCTTCATTCTTGTAAGCATTTCTTGATCTTTCTTTTGATACTTTCTTTCATTCTACATATGTTTATGTTCTTCTAAGAATCTATGTGTTTGTGGCACTTTTTATAAAAAGAAATGAATTTATATTTTGTCAACTTTTATAAAATAATTCTATGTTTATGGCTTTGCGATCTTGGTGAGATGAGTTGAAAAGTGAGTTGCAACAATAGAAATGAAGGGATTAGGTTAGTTTTAGGTGTGGTTTGGTTGTGGATTAGTTGTGAATGGAGAATAGGCTAGACTAGACACTATTGTGAAGTTTGGCGTGATTTTTAGAAGCGTTTGTGAAATACATAGTTGCTGATCCGAAATTGTTTTGAGGTTTTGGGCGACTTAGGAATGTTTTCAATAGGCGTAAAAGTAGTTTTTGGAGAGCCTGTTTTGAATAGATAGTTTTTCATACACCGTACACTAAAATCGGACTTAAAATGGCCAAGTTATAGCCAAATGAAACTTGAAACATTTTTTGGCAAAACCATTTTGACGTAGTGCTGTTTGAAAAATAAAATAAGGTTTTCGAACACTTTTGGACATTTTTGGACTTTCTAAACATTGTCGAAACATATGAAAACATTAGGTTATTGATTAGAAACATTTGAAATGTCATAAAAATATGTAAATGATGTCGGGATTGATAAATGAGGTAGGATTCCAAAAATAGTAACTTTTATTATGTTTTAGCGAAACGGACATAGAAGTTAAGCGATTAAGACTAGTTAGTGCATTTTGAAAATATGGAAACTTAACAAATATAGGGGACGATATTAACGTCTTGAAACTAAAATCTTTCTTAAAAAGGAAACTTTCTATAAATGGTAACTTTCGGAAAAGTGTCGGGATTCAACGAAGAACGTTATAATTTCACTAAGTCGTTTTTGATAAATAAAACCAAAACACAAACACACATGGATGTCTTTCTATATTAAGCGTTTCGTGCTATATTTAGTATACTTTCCATTTTCCTAAGACGCGTTATTTATCTAGGTCGCGGCTAGATTTCTATATCATCTTTCATTTACGTGATTTACCGTTCGCTCATCTTGCTAAGGTGAGTTCATAGCCCTACGTTTTTACTACTTTGCTTTACTTTTTGGGGTGAGAAACATTGCTTGCTTTTAAACATTAGACACAAATGCTTTACGTTTTTCCCAATCTTGTTTACGTGTTGCTTAAGTAAATGTTGAAACTTGTATGCCTGAGTTATCATGAACCGTTAGTTACTTATGATCAGTTGGATTGGTAAGTGAGCACGAGTGTTGTAAATAGATCTATTGGGACTAATCATCCCCGTCCGTGTAAGTAGCTCTTACATGATCAACGAACGTATACCATGTCGAGTGATACGGTGAAGCGCCATGTTGGCACCCGTCAGGGCAAGTTTATTTAGCATTTTGCATGCTCCCATTACATTTAGCCTCGGTATCATGAGCTTAGTGCAACGTAAATGCCTTTTTATATGATATTGTATCTGTTATAATAGTCACATGCGTTTTCCAAAATTTGTGGTCCACTCTTATATCAAATTCAAACCTATGAATTCACCAATTTTATGTTGACGTTTTAGCATGTTTTTCTCAGGTGCTTAGCTATGGAGGTCTTTGCTTGCTTTATGTTGTTGCCTTGCTTTGGACCGATTTTCAAGAATTATTATTATCTATGTTAACATCGTTGTTAAACTTTAAAACCTTTTATTCGCTTCCGCATATTATCTATGAACCTATGTAAAACTTTAACTAATTTATTTAATGCAATGATGTTGGATTTCTAAACGTACCTTTAGAGGTCGTTCTTTGTATCTTGTGTGATGTATATTATGACGTCACGCCTCCGGACACGTGTTTCCGTCAGGCCCTGTTTGGGGGTGTGACAAATTGGTATCCAGAGCCATGGTTATAGAGAACCAAGTAGTATATTAGGTCTGGCATATAACCAGTATGTGATCCTACATGTTTACCTGCTTACGTATATAATTATCAATAAGTACGCGAGTATTAATTATAATACTTTTCCATAATTATAATACGATTAATTTTTGCCATGACTATATTTTACACCATCTTTACTTTCTTCTGCATTACACACACCTTGCATGGTTTGATATAAAGGGGATTTATATAAACTTTTGCTTGTGCAGGTTATGGCAGCTTTGGTTATTTCTATTTCTTCGGACGTATTAGTCAAGAGTGTGGGATCCTCTTTTTCGCGAGTTATCCTTATTGGTTCTATTTCTGTTGAGGTCCCGGTTGCACCGGAGGTGGGGGCGGCTGCAGTTGCCTCACATGCCGGGGTGCTCGAGCTTGATACCCATTCATCGACAGAGGCTGATCCATCAGAGAGTTCACCACCTCCCGTATCTGTAGCACCCATGGTTTCACCTTTTCTGTGTTCAGATGATTCAGAATCAGATACTGAGATGCCCGAGAGGCATGTATCACCTACTACTTCTACTTTAGAGATCCCTACTGCTCTAATTCTACCCGCACCATATGTTGTCATTGCACCAACATTTGAGTTTCCTCTTGCACCTGTTGTTTTGTCCCTCGGGGATTCGTCGATGAAGAGCTATTGTTATCCTACCGAGGAGGACATTTTCCCATTGGTTGAATTTAACGTACTCCATTCCTGTGTGGCCATGTAGGGTATTGACCGCGAGGAAGTTGGTTAGACCTTTACCTTCTTATCGTTTAGCATTGAGGTACACATCACATCACTTGGATCGTTTTACTTCCGGATCATCATCGGGTCATTCATCATCTGGGCATTCTACTCTGGGTCATTCCTTATCCGGACATGCACCACCAGACATCACCATTACTGATTCATCTACACCACCGAGATTTGTTTATCCACTACTTGCTAGGACTCTACGGTCTAGCGAGGCCTATCTCTGTTGGAGGTCTGCCCCTTTATCTACCATGTATCCACCGACGACATCTGAGTCGTCAGCTGGAGATTCTTCTTCTAAGTCATCTGTTGGACCATCTGGTAAGAGATGTAG
>BQNB010076015.1:4460-24529 GCA_026074375.1 Tanacetum coccineum | reverse complement strand
AAGTAGTTTTTTAAGTGTATTTATTTTTATAGGATAGTGATATATGCTTTCGTTATGATATTTTTGTTTTCTAGTTAATAATAATTTTAACCGTATTTGTTTTTAGCCCCTCCCATACTTTTCTATAAAGTTGTGCAAAATATATTATATTTGTACGTACGAGTTTTGTATAAATTTGTCATTATATATTAATATCGATAAATATCTATGTTTTAAGTTTAATATTTATTTCCTCGTTAATAATAATTGTAGCCGTATTTAATTATTAAACTTATGTACGCACAAGTTAAACTAATAAAGAGGCATAACATGAGTCATTAGTGAACATGGATGGTAAAAAAAATAATTTTCGAATATCTTTACTTAAACTCATAAATAGAAAAAACATGAGTCGTTCGCATATGTATAAGCTCGTGGATTAATATACATATCATAATAACTGTTGTTATTTGTTATTTATAGTCACATGCATATACATTAGTTTAATCTATAATGATAATAAAAGTTATAAATAACGACGTATAAGTCTTTTTTATAATAAAAGTGTAGGCATATAAAGTAAAAGAGTGTATTTTTATATTTAAAAAATTGTTTAAAAAAAATAAAAAAAGTGATAAGTTTTATAATTTATTTAAAATTCAATCATTAAAGTTTTGTTTATTTCCTATTTTTTAATATCCTTTTTTACATAATAAGCACCTATATCTTTCTAACATTTTTTATTTTTATTTTGAGTAAGGCTAGTTTAATTTTGATTGGCAAATGAGAAGACTCATTTTTGCCATCTGTCAAAATGGTACATTCTCATTGGTCCAATTTAATAGAGATTTTAGCTTTTAAAATATATTAGTAGAGCTGAGCATCGGGTCAAAACCTACCTGAAACGACCAAAAGCGAATCGAACCAAAGACCGATTTTGAGAAAAGTATGAACCGATAACTGAACCGAAGTGAACTGAGCCAAACCAAAACCGAAACGAACCGGTTCGGTTAGGTTTAGATAGTTTAGGTGTATTTTTCTTGGTTTGAATCAAACCGAACCGAGAAAAACCGAAACAGAAAACCATAAATATATAAACTGTAAACCGAACCGAATAAGGTCTGTTCGGTTTGGCTCGGTTTGTCGGTTCGGTTCAGTTCGATTTTCGATTAATTTTGCTCAGCCCTATAGGTTAGTTAATAAATTAAGTTTTGTTTGTCACAAATTTTTTTAAAAGCTTTTAGCCATAAGCCTCCGTAAGCCCAAACCAGTTGAAACGAGCTTCTAGGGTTTATAATTAGTCAAAATACATTAATACTTTCCAAAATATATCGTATTCTCACGCAAAATCTAAAATTAGTATGAATTTAATTTGATCTATTTTATGCGACTTTACATTAATAAGTTAGAGCTCTAACTAATTCATAAGAAAAACTTTATAAAAATATAAGATACAACTTATCGCGTATAATATAAGCTTAGGTTACACCTTTTAGTCCATTATTTCAGGTCTCTTTATTCTCAACAACCTTAAGAGTAGCTACAGATACGCCAAGCGAATTATTTTTCTCGCTTACCAAAACCTCTCCTAAAATTATATCGATATCCATACAATACCGACATGAAATATACATGCTACATGCTACCAAACTCTTTGGAGAAACGATAAATCGCTTGGAAAAAATTTACATAATAAAATTATGCTCAACATGTTTCTGTCGCTTCACTACAAAACTTTAATTGCCATAGAATGTAGACTCGTTGACAAGTTCAAGTTCTCAACCAAATCAAAGGTAAGCAATGAGACCATTGGCCTCGATAAACGGCTTGAGCGTTCAACCACGTCCAACATATCCGGACACAAAACTGGTTCTGATTCGCGTACCCCATGCCATTTAGCTTGCATGTAGTTTAGCTTGCGCCATGGAGGAATGTGTATTTTCCGATCTTTCATACATTTTTTGGACGCTAAAACAAAATGTATATTAATGCAAGGCATTCATGTCTTTCAGTTTTACACACAACGTATATTTCTGGTTAACGGTTTCGGCGAGCAACATAGGGGTGGGTGGGAACATTCAAGTTATCTTTCTTAATTTATTCATCTTATCATTATTTAAAACTTTCATCTTTTCATTATTTAAAAATCTTATTTCTATTCACCTTTTTTTCCATTACTTTTCACCCTTTTCTTATGAGACGGTTGTATTCTTGGCTAGCCTTAACCATTTCAAATTCGGTCCGAAGATTTAACTCAATAATCACCGATATAACCCCTTTTTTAGAGTTTGAAGTGTCCAATACTTCTATATAGGTGTGTTCACCTAGAAATTAGTCAAAATTAAATGAGTTAGTAACTTTACTAATAATATATGGGTAGGGTCTAAATAGAAACTGTCTACCTGCTGCGATTTGTTTAATATTCATCCACTTGGCCTTGCATATGCCACTATTGTAGCCTGCCCGTCGCAACCGGTTGTCGATTTCCCTCTGAAAACACCTTCGGCAGCCATCAGCCTCCATCGCCCTACAGTCACAACAACAAATAGAGACCATTTTCATCTCCTTAACTATCTCTTTAGTTGCCTGCCTAACTTTTGACTCGAATGAACTAGTTCTATACAAATTCTCCTGCAAAAACGTTTAAAAATAAAGCAAAAACCCAGGGTCAGCAAGCAAAACCAACAATTTATAATTTCTGATTAGATGGGATAACATTTAATAAATTGATAGACAAATATTTACCATGAGAAGTTGTTCTTGAGATTCCCAGAACAATCTGTGCTCCTCCGGATCACTCAGATTTTCATCGTCTTCAAAGTCACAATTGTCATAGCTATCACCCGAATTGCATGAACTTCCTAATGAGAGTTCACTCTCTTCAACAAACTCAAAAATCATATTGGCTAAAGTTTCATAGCTCAGCCCCGCTACAGGGGATTTGGTTGTTACTCCAGGCATGTTTATGTGTCTAGATTGTGTTGGTCGAACTATGTTTGTTTAATACTCTTGCAACCAAATCAAATGGTTTATATAGTGAAGTTTTAGCGGGTTGGAGGGCCCTACGAATGTGACATGAACGAAGTATATGCTTCGTGCATTACTTTAGTGAACTTTTTGCCAACTTGGATCATGACGTACAATACTAAAGTTTATCTTCTTAATCTTTAGTTAAATCAAGAATATACTTACTATATTTGTATAAAGTTATAGTTATTAAATCAAGTTTGACATCATACATTATTATACCTTTATTGGAAATTTGAGCAACAGCAAATGAAAATTTCAGTTGATTCATTTGGTTATGCATCAACATTGCTAATATGTAGATCAAGATTCGGAGTATTCCTTCCAGCTTAAAGAATTTGTTGATGAATTCAAACTTCAAAAACGCTTATTCTGTAAAAACATACAGCATAACTAGATGATATCATTAATAGGAGTCACGAAAGATATGTAACCTGGACTTTACTGGATCATCTGGATGTACACTAGCACAATCACGTTGGAAAAATCGAGGTCTCAGTGGGTCGAATGTTCTCTTATATAAACCTCTAATATCATTCTAGAGTTTTGGTTGCTTCTAATACAGCATGCACATCCGTAAAATATAAATGCTTTCTTCATTCGCAATAGATCTAGTTTACATAAACTAGTAAACAAATATGCCAACACCTTCGTGGATAATATGAATTAACTAATTAATGTGTGACATAAGAAAGAATGTGCGCTTTATCTTTAAGAAAGTGTAGCCTTTATTATATGAAATTGTTAAATTTGTCATGATCATGTATTCATGTATTATTGGTACCAGTTGTTATCTATTCGCATATAATTAATTAGTTTGCCATCATCGCATTCTCATGAATGATAATTAAGTTTTTCTATTTTTTTCAACAACGCAAATTCACACCGATTTACAAAGAACTTGAGTGGTAAAAACCTTTAAGGTGTAACACTTTTTTATTGGATCGCGAAGAAGTAAAATCTAATGTGAAGTTTAAATATAAAAGCTACTATAAGATGACAAATTTTTTATATCTGGATAGCTTGTAGTCTTGTACCCAAGTTAAATATCTCGCTATTAGAAAAGTCATTTGTGACATATTTACCAACACCACAATCAAAATTAGCAATACTGCAACAGGTATAGCGACACATTGGAAACGTCATTTCGTGAAAGTCGCAATTTGTGCTGCAAATTATGTTTCCCCCGGTTACTATATAACTATGTCATGACTTGACTACGAATTCGCGCTAAAAGATTCACTGAATTTAAGACATGAATACCCTCCATAGTTTTTGTTATCTTTGATCGATTGTGTCACAAGTTTCCGCCTGACATCTAAAATTTTATAGACTTGACACATACATACATAACGGATAGCCACGAATCGACGAAAAAATAGCAACCCTTCTAAACCTAGTGATGCACTTAGAAATATAACATGTGCACCTGTATCAAGAGGCGACACAAGTGGCTTGTGGCAATAAGGAATAGTAGTGATGTATTAATAAAAGTCGTTAAATTTTTTGTTATTAGAGATACAATATCTACTGTCGATAAAAGTGTCGCTGGAAGGCCTTTTTGTAGTGCTTCAGATAATATGCGAAATCTAAGGTACAAACTTACTTAAACAGGATCATTTCTAAAAGAGTTTACCCGTGTATTCGTTTGAATTCCTAAGTGTCATGTGATGCTTGCATGGATACTCGATTATCGGTCAATATAATTAACCGAACTGGTGAGTAACACCACGTTTGATCATACTAAAATGTTACGTGTTTTACCATTAAACTCGATATACATCAAATCACTAAAAAATTACACTTGTTTGCTTGTTTATTTTATAACATGCAAAATGAGTGAGATTACAGGTTAGATACAAGTCAGCATAGCCAATAGGTGAAGATTATCGACTGGTTTCGGATATGCACAACATATATATTCTAATATTCTAATCAGACATGGTACTATTATTTTTCCCAAGATTATAATATACCAAGTTTAATTTAGAATAAAACCACCCAGTTGATTAAATATTACGAAAATGGACCATTTAACTTGCGGAAATCAGACTAGGTGATATGTGGGGGCGTGGGGCTTAACTTTTTTTTTCTTCTCTATTAAATTATAAAGATGGTCCCTTTTGATTTGTGTATCAATTTATGAAACACTATATACAATTTGGTTTCCGGAAAATATTCTTCTGGTATTTCCTATCAATATGTTTTCACCTTTTAGCACATCATCCCAATAAAATGAACAAGAAAAATCAGAAACACTCTTTTTCGACCTCTACAATTTTATTTTACTCTTAACTACATATTATGAAGGAATCTTTTTTCGCCATTAAATATCATAACAAATTTATTAAACTAAAAATTAAGCAATATAAGTAAAAAAAAGCATATTGTACAAATCAGTTAAACACAAAAACAACAATTTAAGGAATATAAATAATAAAGCTAAATGTATAACATTACCTCCGTCCCACATTAAGTGTCCACTTGACTTTTTCAAAGTTTTTTGTCTTCAACTTTGACTTTAATGATTTCTTCTTATGTTATATGATACTTGATGCAAGATATATGAATGGATAGAGTTTTGAATATATTTTTCGTTGATAGAATTTTCGTTCAATATTATATAAAACAAAAAAAAATATTTATGATCAAAGTTGATGAAAAAAAACTTAAAAGATTCTATTGTGGACACTTAATATGGGACGGAGGGAGTAATAAATGTTGGTTTTAAATTATTCCCTCATTAAAAAATACATGTTCTTAACTTATGTTTACAACGAGCTTTTTAGACCCACGCTTTGCGGCAGGATATTTGCATACAAAATTATAATGTATGTGATGAAAATATCTCTTATTTTTTAGTCGGTTTAAGTTTTAATGTTATAAAGTCCATTATTTGATAAAATCGGCTACATGTATTATAGAATGGGCGTACTCAAAGAAAGATAGGGAACCGAAGAGGATATTGCCAAAAAGAATTCTCACCATATTCAATTTCACAACATACTCTTCTAATTCTCATCTCTCTTTAGGACCGTGCATTTTATCAACGGTGAATGATTTTCCGATCTCAGAAAAAGAGAATGGTAAATCTATTTATTTAATAAAAATTTAGTTTCAAGTCGAGAAAAAGCTAAGATCATTACTTTCATAATGAAAGACGAGAAACGAAAGAGAAGATGGCAAAAAATAATTTGCACCAAATCTATTATCACGACCTCCTCTTTAGTTTTCTATACTCTTTATTCAAGCGAAATTTATCAACGATTTTGGCTTTTTACCGTTCTGAATCCGAATTGCTACAAATAACGGGATCCTTTATATTTTTCCAACAATACAAAAGAAACTCAACGATGTACACTAAAAATTAGGCACATAGATGCAAATATATAAGGAGTCAGGTGTGGCTGCCTCGCCAAGAGATAATTTTTCTGCTCCAAATGAATATTAGTGCATAAAAACTGTCATCATCGCCTTAATAGATAAAGAAATGAAAGCGCTCAATCCACATTCGTGACAGTAACTTCACTTTCTCTTCTTTAATATTCTATAATCTTTTAAAATCGTCATTGTCAGTTAATCCCACACATGTCCCAAAACATTCGCTTTAATCTTCTCTAATCCTTCCATGTTCAACATTCCTGTAGGATTAGCCGTCTCTATCAAGTAGAAAGTTTCATCGAAGCTTCTACTTAATAGGGACAACTGATCCCACAAGAACATTGAACAAGAGGTTAGAGAAAGAGCAAATCTTTTTACTAAGTTTGGGAGCAAGTCTTTAGCCTTTTTAACCCGAACATAGAAGTAAAAAGTGTTACTCATTAGAATGACAAAGGAAAATAAGGCTCAGATCTGTAAATGCATGAGTGATTTGAAACGCACGTCATGGCTGCAACCATAAAACAGGTTTGGTTGCCCCGCCAAGATATGGGTGTTGGTAAACCATGTTAATTAAAAACTATAGATGCAGAAAGATGTTGTGACACTCCGTAAATTTGCAGGTCAAAAATCTTTCCATTTACGTGCATAAGTTGACTTTTTATAAGTTACGTATTGACCTGACCAAAAATCGGGAAGTTATCCCGCATATAACTGAGAAACGTTACCGGATGCGTTCCGGCTTGATATTTAACGTAGTCTTTGGAAGACTATCGCGTTTTTACCCTGCAAGAATATGTTTAAATTTCTGTGATTTATTTCGGAAAGTCGCGCGTTTTGTATTTTTCGGGTATTGGGTATATTACTAGAAATAAAATCATAAGCATGCTTAAATATCTTAAAGCTTTATGGAAAAAAATCTAGTGGAAAGGAATCAAGTTCAAAAATCGAATCCCCCCCCCCCCCTTGTGTCCTTGTGGTGCGTCCCCCCTTCCCCTTGTATCATTTGGTCCTAGGATTCCCTCATGGAATGATCTAGGTTCAATTCCCATTCAATGCACCTAGTCCTTATTTATTCTTTCTTATCATTCCTTTACATCATTCCTTTCTCTCACTAAAAACACAAACAAAGCAAAAATCTCTCTTCTCCTTTCTCTTTCTCTTTCTCTTGCGTCGTTCAAAACCAAACAAACACCACCTTTGGTGGTGTTGATCATTTATTCAAGATTTGAAGACGGTTTGTTGATTGTGGGTTAAAGTTCAAGACTTTCTTTACCATTCTTTCTCATACAAGTAAGTATCGTTGTTTCCTTTGTTTGGGTGAGCTTTTCTTCTACTCGTTCACTCACCATCTTCTATTCTTCTTAAAAACTATGTCATCCACGTTTGAGGTAACTTTTTGTAACAAAAACACTAATATGAATAAGGTTGTACAACTCGTTTTTAAAGTTTGAAAGTTTATCTATAAACTTGCATTTTGGCGTACTTTTAAGGTTGTAGCAAAGTGTAGAGCGTTAAAAGTAGCGTTCGGTAAATGAGACGATGAGATTAGGTTAGTCTTTGGGATGGTTTTTGTTGTTGGATTTAGTAGTGAATGGAGATAGGATAGATTAGGCTCTTGGGGGAAGATTGTGGTGTTTTTGGCTAAGTTTCTAATAGGACATGTTGCTGTCTGAAATTGTTTTGTAGGTTATGAGTGTCGTAAAATTGTTTTGACAAGATAAAATTTTAAAATTTGGATATTATATGTTTCCTAGACGAATTTGGATATAAAGAACGTGAAAAACAGAGTTATAACGACGGAGATATGGCCAATTTAAGATTGACGGAAAACAAATGATTTTGAAAGCTTTTTAACAAATTACGGACATACTGTCCCAATTTTAATTCAAGGTTTTGACCTCTTTCGGGTCCGATTTGTCTAAAGAGTATTAAAGGAAACTTGTCCGGAATGAAATTTTACTAAAAATAGCGAATTTTCTTTAGGCTTGAAAGTCAAAAACAAAGGAGTTATTCCATGAGAAAGTTAAGTCATTTTAGAGACACTATAAGCAATTTAAGTGTTAATTGAAATAAGAAAATGGCTTTTCGAGTCTTAAAACTGTTAGAAATCAAGAAAAGACTCGGTCACTACTAATATGTAATAGTATAGCTCGTAGCAACAATATTTGGAAACTTACCAAGCTAACCGGGTCAACATAAGACAATCTTATGTGTGACCGGCCAAGCAAGGTATAAATACCCCTCCACACCTTGGAGAGGGTTGGTTGTTCATTTGGTTCTTTCACATAATATATTTTCCCTTCCTTTCTCTCTTTAAGTGCTACAACCCACTTTCTTTCTTGTTTATTTATTAAGTGATTTGATACATCTACAATTGGTATCAGTCATCATAGGGTGATATCGTGAGCTTGTGTGCGTTTATATCTTGTTTAGATCATTAGTTTTGGTTATTTTTGGTTTCGTGTGCTTCAAAAATGAAACCCGGATTTTTGTGTTTAAAAGTGTTAAAGTTTGTATTTTTAAGCAAGATCTAAGCCTAAGATAACTATTTGTGCAAGAAAAATCAAGGTAAAACGTCAAAAAGGGTGAGTTTTTGGTATTTTTTGTGAAAAAGTATGTTTTTATTTGAAGCTAGCGAAATATGTTTAATGGTAGCAAAACATGTTTGATGCTAGCGAAACATGTAGGTAAGCGAAATATGTTGTAAGCGAAATATGTATGTTAGCGAAATATGACAGGTTGACCCCAAGCGATTTATGTCATTTCTAAGAAACGAAACTTTGCTTAATTTTTTTAAGGTCAAGCGAAATATGTTCAAGCGAAATATGTTAGCAAGCGAAATATGTTAGCAAGCGATTTATGACAGGTTGTTAGTTCAAGCGAAATACGTAGTTGTGTAAGACGAAACTCTGTCCAATTTTCATATTTTAAGCGAAACATTACATCGTCATATTCCAAGCGAAACATTGCAAGCGAAATAACTCAAGCGAAATATTACTTTCTTATATTCCATGCGAAACATTACATCAAGCGAAACATTACATTAATCAGCAAAACATTTTTATTTTCTACGGTTTATCTTACTTTGTAAAATCCCGTGAATATTTGAATTTCTCAGTTTTAGTGAAGAACTCTTAACACAATCCTCCTTTATCACTGTTTGATCAATCTTTAATCATTTCACTTTTCAATTAGAACAAGATGACTACTTTAGCAGAACACATCATTGTTGCTGGAGCTGAGAACCGTCCTCCAATGCTTGAAAAATCAATGTATGATTCATGGGCAACTCGTATACGTCTATTCATCAAAGGGAAGAAACATGGTAGGATGATGCTTGATTCAATCGATAATGGTCCATTGGTTTACCCAACTGTTGAAGAAAATGGGCAGACTAGACCTATGAAATACTTTGAACTCACTAAAACACAATAACTTCAAGATGACTGTGATGTTTAAGCAACAAATATCATTCTTCACGGTTTTTCACCCGATATGTATGCACTTGTTAACCATCAAGAGGCTGCTAAGTATACATGGGATAGAGTCAAGCTACTAATGAAAGGCATTGAATTATCATACCAAGAACGTGAATGCAGATTGTACAACTTGTTTGATAAGTTTGCTTATGTTCAAGGTTAAACACTGTACGAGTACTAGTGGAGATTCTCTCAGCTGATCAATGACATGCATACTATTGGGATGACAATGCAACAAGTTCAAGTCAATACCAAGTTTATGAATGCTCTTCCACAGGAATGGAGCAAGTTTGTCACTGATGTGAAGTTAGCAAAGATGTTGGGATTAAAGCTTTCTTGAAGTTACTACTGCTAAGGTTTGTGTTACTGCTACTAAGCTAAAGTTAGTGCTATTCAGTAATCTTAATGAAAAATATGCTAAGTAGTTAGTACTGCTAGTGTAACTTAGTACTGCTAGTGTAACTTAGTACTGCTAGTGTATATTAGTACTGCTAGTTACTACTGCTAGTATATGTTAGTACTGCTACTGCTGATGAAGATTGATGAAAATATTCTAAGTAGTTACTACTGCTTGTACACAGTTAATGTTGCTGGTGTATAAGTTCCTACTGCTTGTTAAGAGTTAATGCTGCTGGTACAAAGTTACAACTGCTGAAAGATAAAGATTACTTGAAGATCAAGATTACTTAGGAGATAAGGATTGTTATTTATAGAATAGAGATTTTGAGAATAAAACTAGAGGTTTTAGTAATATATTGTAAATCCCGACTAAGGACTTACCTTGGTGAATAAAAGGAGTCCTAGGGCATAGAGTTTATGTATCTTAGTCGTAAAATTCATAAGCCTTAAAAAAGGGTTTTTTGGTAACACCTCATACTAGGAAGAGTATTCTTATTATTTTGTGTAAAAAAAAAATGGAGCTATATTGTTGAAATTATATAGTTTTTTGTGTTACTAAAGAATTCTTCTATATAAATTAAAGATTAGTATTCGTCATAATCTTTAGAAATTATCAAAAACAAAGTTTCTTAAAAACTAAGTTAGTTAGATTTATCTAGCATAACTAAACCTTAAACAAGCTTAAGGAATTCGATCATTAGAAGTTAACTGGGATCAACAAAAGAGTTTGTATACCACCAACTATGATCAGTTGTATGCATACCTCAGTTAACATGAATGACATGCTAATTAAGTTGTAACACCCTCAACTTGGGTCGTAGCGGAAATATGTCCGGGAGCATTACTTCATAATACCATTGCACAAGACTTGAGAGAACGACCTCTAAATGTGTCGTTTGAAAAGTAATCTTGTGTTGTTTAGACTCCAATGCACATTAAGTAAGCCAAGCATCTAATTCACCTGAGAAAAACATGCTTAAAAGTGTCAACATAAAATTGGTGAGTTCATAGATTTTTGTAAATGTAAATGTAAATCACAGAAACTATATATACAAATTTACTTTGTTACAAGTCTCGCCCATATAAGACTTGCAACCATAAACTCAAATATATAGGTTTTCTTAAAGTACGTGTAAACACGAACCATACAAAATGCGTTTGTTAAAATGTTAGAATCAAAGATTTGTAAAGCGTGTATGACCATTTTAACCCTTATAATAGTCAAAAAAATGTATGTATAAATATTGAACCATAATTGTTTAAAGTGTGTATTCCTGGGTATGCAATATTCGAAGAAGTGCGTATTGCTTGGTATACAATATCCGAATAAGTGCATATTGCTTGGTATACAATATCCGAAGAAGTGTGTATTGCTTGGTATACAATATCCAAAGAAGTGTGTATTGCTTGGTATACAATATCCAAAGATATGATTTAATTAATGCTACTTGCGCCCATAAGAAAAACAAGTATTGGATCTCACCGTGAGATATGAAAAGGAGTTTAAAATCAATAATGTAATGAGTTTGTAAACGTTCATGTATCCGAGTATATAAATGAGTTACGAAATCAAATATGTAGAAGAGTATGTAAAAGAGATTATAAATGTATATGTAAACAAGTTATAACGAGCATGTATTCTCCCCTGAGATTTGTAAAGTAAATGTAAAACAAGTGAAATAGAGGCTATAAACTCACCTATAGTGAAAGTAGTGATTATTGCAAAATCAACAAAGTAATCGTCGCAAACGATCCGGAATGCTACCTAATTAATTATAAGTCGTATAAGTATAATGTATTTAATGTAAATGCAATATCATATGTTATATAGTTACACCACCACCTAATAGTTTTAGTTTAATTTAAAAAGTCGAAATAATATTTAAATCGTATTTGTTAAATAAATATCTATTTAATTGTACCCATAAAGAAAAATATTATTTTTGTTCAACAATGTATTATTTCTTAGTAATACTTGATTTACTATTTTTATTGATTATATAATGATATTATATAAATAGTTTAATTGATTTTATAAAAGCAGTGTACAAAAGTAAAAATAGTGCACAATGTTTTATAAACCTCATATCTTTATCGTTTTAACTTCGTTTTATACGTTTCTTATGCCCACGGTTTCGTATTAAGAAATTCTATCAAAATATTACATTTATAATATTTTAGCTACTGATGAACAGTAACATTTATAGATTCTGTGAAAATATATAAAACTACTTTTATATATTTAATCTTTGTAACCTTATAAAAATCATAACTCATTCATTTTAATTCTGTTTCACTTGTTCTTTATATGTATGGAATCATGACGAGATTACCTATTTAAATAAAATACCTACTATTTTTATAAAAATATGATTCGAAACAAGAAAACCAAAACACTTTATAAAAATATTTTTATAACTTTAAATCTTTCAAAACCCGTAACTCATTCGTTATAGCTTCGTTTTTTGAGTTTCTTATATGCTTGGAATCCTCATGACATGTACTATCATCAAAAAATATTTGTACATTTTTCCCGGACCTAAAACAGTAGCTATTTTTATAAAATAACTGTTATAAAAACACTTATATATATTTAATTATTGTAAACTTGTAAATATCATAACTTCTTCGTTATAGCGCGGTTTTTCGAGTTCCTTATAGATCTAGAATCCTTATGACAAATACTATTAATATCAGTAGGTTTTACCATTTTATAAAATTTGAGTTTTAACAGATTAATTTAAAAAAGTTCATATGTATTTATAATTTATAAACAAGTTTTATAAATTATTATTTAGTTAAAGTTATACAAGTCCTCCAAGTTACTTTATACCACATATACATTTTAAGTCCTCTAAATTATGTCCATCATGCTTGTCCAAGTACCAAGTTCTTATGATAATTTGTGTATACCTTTTGTAATTAAAGTTTCAACAAATTAATTTATAAACTAAACATATAAATTAATTAACCACTTGTATAATGTATATTCTTGTGTTTACATAATTGTAACATCATTTCCAACATATGAACATATATGTTCGAATTTGTATATGTATCATTTTATTTTGTAAACTTTATAAAATAATTAGTGGTGATGTAATTAAATAGTACATATGAGTATAAATATGAATGAAATAATTAAATGAAAGTATAGAGATTAATATGGAACTTGTGTATGTGTATGGAGATGAAAGCCCTAATCAAATCCTAATTTCTCTTCAACCCGAAATCCTTTTATAAACCCTTGATTAACAAACCCTAACTCTTGATACACCTTTGAAATACCTTAGATTATAACACTAATGATACTTGTATGCTTGCTACCCTTGTAAATTAAAAACTATAGAAACCCTATTAATGGGGTTTGAGTCATGGGTTGGAGTAGGGAGAACAAGAGAGGTAATTTGATTTGTTTACTTGTGAATTATATGTGTGAATGAGGCTTGTATTAGTTTCCTGCCTATAGTGCAAGACTTAGCAAAAACTTTTCGATCAAATATTCAGATTCAGATGTGCGAATCAGATTCAGATCCAGAGCCTCTTAATAAACAAACATCACCTAAGTAAATTAGAAGTGACATGGTACTTAAGCACATGGTATTTTTCTAAGGCAATTGGTAATTACTTTAAGTGAAATAGTTTTGATTTTTGTGTGTATGTATAAACATATACACGACATACATAAGGTTTTTGTGTAAGATTTACATAACTTTTGGGTATTGGGTATAACAGTGGGTATTTTTTTGAGTATAGATAGGTATTGGTACTTCCGGGTATGCCTAAATGTATTTATTGCGAAACGTAGACGTTTTACACAACGTATAAAAATTAAATGTGAAAAGTTATAAATTGTCCTCGTAAAAATAATATAATACTTGTTTGACGTAAACTTTTATTTATTTGATGTCGGTTTACGTTGATTGCTGATTTTTAGTTTACGCGATTTAACTAACGTTAAAAATTAAAAGTAAACGCGTAAAAGTTTAAAATAAATAGTTAAATATTAATTGACGATGTGAAAATGTTAATTGTTATAGTTTCCCCGTGTTAAAAGAATTTCGTCCTGAAATATATTTTGGGTTGTCTTCCTGAGTAGTGTTGGTGAAGAGGTGTGGGTTTTAATTCCTTGATGGTGGTTAAATTTGCCAGTGGATTGCCCTGGTGGCTAACGATGTGTCTTCGAATTTTTGGCTTAAGATTTGGTATAAGATGATGTCGGTTTTATATTAAGACAGAGTAAGAGTTTACTTAGTTATTATGATTATTAGCTTGTTTCCTTGTGATAAATACATTTTATGAATACACACACAAAACTTGATATAAACAGAAAATTGGTTTTTAGCAAAAGTTTTATGGTGACTACTCTCAGTAAGGCATGGTCCTTCCTCAATTATACATAGGTGATCAGGCTATGTATATTTAAGGTCTAAAGATGCGATGCTCATTTTCATCAAATAGTGTTATGTATATAGTAGTATCAAAATGGCTTACAATGTTAGAAAATAGTTCACAAGATAAAAAACAAGGTAGTTTTTAGGATGACAACAAAATGGTTTGCGAGATGACCGTACGATGGCTTATAAGATAATAGTTAAATGGCTTAATATAGTAAAATAATTTATGCGATGGAAACAAAATTGTTCTGTAGGGTAAAACTAGAATGTTAGTTTATTTTACGATAGTAAGATAATTTGTCAACGGTAGTAAAATGGTTGGTCATGTGGTAGTGAAATGTTTTATAAAGTTATGATGCTTCAAGGAGCGGTTTGCATAATGAATTGAAAACTGTAGTAAAATTGATGAAATTTTCGCAGTACATAAATTTTGATAGATAATTTGAAATCATTCGTACAATACAATAGGAATTTTAAAGGAAGTACAACGAGAATTCCTAAGGGAAATAGAGTCCAAGCATTGATATCATCTTCCATGTCGTCAAGGTCTTGATCGGTTTCTCCTCCTTCTAAGGCATACACCATTTCACGTGCTTCAGTACCTCTAGTTTGGTTTCTATGGTTCTGATTCTTTAACTCTGGGCAATGACTCATGTAGTGCCCTTGATTTCCACATTCAAAGTAAGTGAGGGTTCTTTGATTCTTAGCAGCAGCAAGATTCCTACAATCTCGGGTCATGTGGCCAACCTTCTTACAATTCCTGTACTTTATAGTGCACGGCCCATTGTGGTGTAGCTTGCACCTGTTGCACAGAGGTAGAGTTCCAACATACTCCTTCCTTTCACCTTACCCAGCTGTGTAAGCTATAGCCACACTTTGTTTCTTGGGAGGTTGTTGTTGAGCTTGGTTGTTGTTATCAAATTTCATCTTCTTTTCAATTTGCCTCTCAGCATAGGCACGAACCTTCTGGTCCATTAGATCATTAGCAATCTCGATTGCTTCTTGCATTGTTTTTGGTTTAGAAGCCATCACGCTACCCTGAATCATGTCGGGAAGTACCCCAACATATTTTTCTACCTAATTAGACTCCTCGGGAAACATTATTCCACACATCAATGCTAATTCATGGAAGCATTGTGTGTAGCTCACAATGTTCGTTCACTCAACCTTTAGGTTCCACATTTTAATCTCCAGCTTCCTGATCTCGCCTCTAGGACAATACTTGTCAGTCAGCATCTTCATCAGTGTTTTCCATGGCATTCTGTAAGTATCATCGTGACCAACAGTTTTAACGTGGGAGTTCCACCACGTCAAAGCATTTCCAAGTAGAGTACATGTAGCAAATTTGATTTGGCACGCGACGGTGCAGTTGCTTATGTGGAATACAGATTCTATTTTCTCGAACCATTGAGTCAGACCAACGACTCCTTTAGTACCCTTAAAATTAAAGGGTTGGCATTTCAGGTTGTCACTATAGGTGCACTCACGAGTACCGCGCTCTGTCCTTCTGTCACTTCCAGAATCATGGCTATCATCGCCATTTCCACTGCCTCTATTAGCTTCATACTCAGCCAACGCAGTAGCAACGCCTTGGGCTATCAGTGCCTTAATGGCAGCATCGGTCATAGGGGTGGTGGTTCTCTTTGGCGGCATTTTCTTCAAAATCAGAAAATATAAAATTAGTTTAGTTCTAAAAGTCGTGCTCCAAAGATGAAATGTCGCGAGGTGACAGTTAAAGTCGTGTTTTAATAGTATGGGACGGGTGTTTAAACTCGAAGTTGAATGATAAAGATAACTTGTAGGATCGGCGTACTATGACATGTTTCAATGCTATATAATACGGTATTATGTAATATCATCAAAAGTTTTAAAGACCGCAGTGTCCTTCATAATGTCTTTGAGAAATGTTCTAGTATTTATATAAATAACTTTTATATAAATAAGTGTAAAATATACGTAAGAGAATGTAAGCATATATATATGTATGTCATGTAAGCACGTAATGTGAACAAGTAATGTAAGCAAGTAAGCAAGTAGTGTGTATGCACATGAAAAAGTTTGATGTGATGCAATGTTTGTGAAAACGGTTATAGTCTAGGTAAAATATGCAACCTAGTTCTCTATAACCTTGGCTCCGAATACCAATCTGTAACACCCCCCAACTTGGGTCGCAGCGGAAATATGTCCGGGAACGTTACTTCATAATACCATTGCACAAGACTTGAGAGAACGACCTCTAAATGTGTCGTTTGAAATGTAATCTTGTATTGTTTAGACTCCAATGCACATCAAGTAAGCCAAGCATCTAATTCACCTGAGAAAAACATGCTTAAAAATTTCAACATAAAGTTGGTGAGTTCATAGATTTTTGTAAATGTAAATGTAAATCACAAAAACTATATATACAAATTTACTGTGTTACAAGTGCCGCCCATACAAGACTTGCAACGTATAAAATCAAATATATAGTTTTTCTTAAAATGCGTGTAAACACGAACCATACAAAATGCGTTTGTTAAAATGTTGGAATCAAAGATTTGTAAAGCGTATATGTCCATTTTAACCCTTATAATAGTCACAAAGATGTATGTATAAATATTGAACCGTAATTGTTTAAAGTGTGTATTGCTTGGTATACAATATCCGAAGAAGTGCGTATTTCTTGGTATACAATATTCGGAGAAGTGCGTATTGCTTGGTATACAATATCTGAAGAAGTGTGTATTGCTTGGTATACAATATACGAAGAAGTGTGTATTGCTTGGTACACAATATCCAAAGAAGTGATTTAATTAATGCTACTTGCGCCCATAAGTAAAAACAAGTATCGTATCTCACCGTGAGATATGAAAATGAGTTTGAAATCAATCATGTAATGAGTTTGTAAACGTTCATGTATCCGAGTATATAAATGCGTTACGAAATCAAGTATGTAAACAAGTATGTAAAAAAGGTTGTAAATGTATATGTAAACAAGTTGTAACGAGCATGTATTCTCTCCCGAGATTTGTAAAGTAAATGTAAAACAAGTGAAAGAGGGGCTATAAACTCACCTCTAGTGAAAGTAGTGATTATCGCAAAATCAACAAAGTAATCGTCGCAAACGATCCGGAATTCAACCTAATTAATTATAGGCCGCATAAGTATAATGTATTTAATGTAAATACAATATCATATGTTATATAGTTACACCACCACCTAATAGTTTTAGTTTAATTTAAAAAGTCGAAACAATATTTAAATCGTATTTGTTAAATAAATATCTATTTAATTGTACCCATAAAGAAAAATATTATTTTTGTTCAACAATATATTATTTGTTAATAATACTTGATTTACTATTTTTATTGATTATATAATGATATTATATAAATAGTTTAATTGATTTTATAAAAGTAGTGTACAAAAGTAAAAATAGTGCATAAGGTTTTATAAACCTCATATCTTTATCGTTTTAACTTCGTTTTATACGTTCCTTATGCCCACGGTTTCGTATTAAGAAAATCTATCAAAATACATTTATAATATTTTAGCTACCGATGAACAGTAACATTTATAGATTCTTTGAAAATATATAAAACTACTTTTATATATTTAATCGTTGTAACCTTATAAAAATCATAACTCATTCATTTTAATTCCGTTTTGCTTGTTCTTTATATGTATGTAATCGTGACGAGATAAACTATTTAAATCAAATACCCACTATTTTTATAAAATTCTGATTCGAAACAGGAAAACCAAAACACTTTATAAAAATAGTTTTATAACTTTAAATCTTTCAAAACCCGTAACTCATTCGTCATAGCTTTGTTTTTCGAGTTTTTTATATGCTTGGAATCCTCATGACATGTACTATCATCAAAAAATATTTGTACATTTTTCCCAGACCTTAAACATTAGCTATTTATATAAAATAACTTTTATAAAAACACTTGTATATATTTATTTATCGTAAACTTGTAAATTTCATAAGTTCTTCGTTATAGCTCGGTTTTTCGAGCTCCTTATAGATCTAGGATCCTTATGAAAAGTACTATTCATATCAGTAGGTTTTACCATTTTATAAAATTCGAGTTTTAACAGATCATTTAAACGGTTTGTATGTATTTATAATTTATAAACAAGTTTATAAATTATTATTTAGTTAAAGTTATACAAGTCCTCCAAGTTACTTTATACCACATATACATTTTAGGTCCTCTAAATTATGTCCATCATGCTTGTCCAAGTACCAAGTCCTTATGATAATTTGTGTATAACTTTTGTAATTAAACTTTCAACAAATTAATTTATAAACTAAAAATATAAATTAATTAACCACTTGTATAATGTATATTCTTGTGTTTACATAATTGTAACATCATTTCCAACATATGAACATATATGTTCGATTTTGTATATGTATCATTTTATTTTGTAAACTTTATAAAATATTTAGTGGTGATGTAATTAAATAGTACATATGAGTATAAATATGAATGAAATAATTAAATGAAAGTATAGAGATTAATATGGACCTTGTGTATGTGTATGGAGATGAAAGCCCTAATCAAACCCTAATTTCTCTTCAACCCAAAATCCTTTTATAAACCCTTGATTAACAAACCCTAACTCTTGATACACCTTTGAAATACCTTAGATTATAACACTAATGATACTTGTATGCTTGTTACCCTTGTAAATTTAAAACTATAGAAACCCTATTAATGGGGTTTGAGTCGTGGGTTGGAGTAGGGAGAACAAGAGAGGTAATTTGATTTGTTTACTTGTGAATCATATGTGTGAATGAGGCTTGTATTAGTTTCCTGCCTATAGTGCAAGACTTAGCAAAACAACCTCAACAAAACCATATGTTTAGAAGGGGTTTAGGGTACCAATGGTACAAGGGTACAAAGAGCTCTCCCCCTCCCTATGTAAATTAGAAGTGACATGGTACTTAAGCACATGGTATTTTTCTAAGGCAATTGGTAATTACTTTAAGTGAAATGGTTTTGATTTTTGTGTGTATTTATAAACATATACATGACATACATAAGGTTTTTGTGTAAGATTTACATAATTTTTGGGTATTAGGTATAAT
The DNA here is from genome assembly GCA_026074375.1 of Tanacetum coccineum. Lineage (NCBI taxonomy): Eukaryota > Viridiplantae > Streptophyta > Magnoliopsida > Asterales > Asteraceae > Tanacetum > Tanacetum coccineum. The sequence continues at coordinate 4,784 of BQNB010076015.1, read as the reverse complement.
AGTGGGTATTTGTTTGAGTATAGATAGGTATTGGTGCTTCGGGGTATGCCTAAATGTATTTTATTGTGAAACGTAGACGTTTTACGCAACGTATAAAAATAAAATGTGAAAAGTTATAAATTGTCCTCGTAAAAATAATATAATACTTGTTTGACGTATACTTTTATTTGGTTGATGTCGGTTTACGTTGATTGTTGATTTTTAGTTTACGCGATTTAACTAACGTTGAAAATTAAAAGTAAACGCGTAAAAGTTTAAAATAAATAGTTGAATATTTATTGAATTAGAATGATGTGAAAATGTGAATTGTTACAGAAGTACTTA